>JANHFX010028664.1:52681-89927 GCA_027560015.1 Chloroceryle amazona
AATAAATAATAATAATAATTTAAAAAAAACCAAACAAACAAAAAAAACCCAACAAACTACCCTTTTGTAAGAAACTTTAAAATCTATGCTGATTTAGTTAAGAGTAAAATGATTGTACTTTTGAAGACCTGAAGCAATTTAAGTAATTCTAATGAAAACAAATGTCAGTTCTACTTTTATAACCATTCTCAGTATTGGAAATCCACAGAACCATCAAATTAAACTAGTACGCCAAAGCCTCTTGATGTAGCACTAACAATGCCAAAGCTTCTTTTTCTTTCATGTTACAGGTAACAGAACTTTAAAACCAAAACCCAAACAATTAAAAAAACAGAGATATTTTTACAGAGATTTTACAGGCCTGCTAGCTATGCCACACTTTTGAAATGATAGGATTCTCACTACAGAAGCCTCTTAAGCACAACTTCTGTTCAGAAAGAGGCTTTAAGAATATATCTACTAACTTAGTGGACTCTACTGTGCAAAATGGAAAGATTGCTGCTGTACAAAGATCCTCTTCTAAATCAGGCATCAATCTTTGAAAAGCATGGTTACTTTATGAACTTAAAAAGCACTGAAGGCAGTAAATCACAGCCAATTTGGGGAAAAAAAAAAAAAGTCCATGATTAAGGAGTTCATGCAACTAGGTCAAAAAAATTCTAAAAGTAGAGTCTTCCTCCATGGCATATATATTATGCTCTTCACTTTTGGCAATAACTTGAAGAAATTGATGAACAGAAAAGGTTCTAAATACCATTTTGTATTTCTGCGTTCGTACAAGCAAATATCATATATTCAAAATTACCATTCATATTAACTTGACCATTTAGCAATATTGTTCATACAATTATATGGAACTTCAGTATTACTATCCAAGGAGTAATCAATTGGTAATCAACCCTTTTTACTTCAACATCACTATATATGTTCTCTTTATTACATAAATTACATTATTGTTAGCAGGATTTTGTGAAGGCTGTAAACTTGTACAGAAGAAAGCCTAGAACAACTTCAGACCACCTCAACTCATAGCAGTAATATATTTATTTCTTACCCACATTGCCTTTGTGTGCCAGCATGCAATTTTAGGAGCATTTATAGCCTTAAAAATATAGTAATTAAAGTACATTCTTAATCACTCTGCCCATAAAGTCACAAATTTAAACATGAAAGCAATTATAAATGTTTAAGCAAGAGAAAAAAAATAGAATAAAATGTTAATAAACTTTGTTATGTTAATAAACTAAATAATGATTTTTATGTCTAATATCTTGAGTCTTTTCAGAGCGACCAGAACAGTCTGTAGAAGCATCCCCTTCCAATGACTTTTGCTCTCCATCAATCTATCACTGCGGGGATGGAAGATGACAAGACTTAAAGCCAGGAGAAAACTGCAATTGATTTCATAATAAATCTTGCCTGTGATAGCTTTGGATTACTATAATTTGGCAGGAAAGGAAAGAAGTACTTAGTGGTTCAGCTGGTTTTCTGTTAAAAAGTAGCTATCTGACACTGAAGGTTAATTTTGGAAAGATGAAATGGGACCCCAGAATTAAAATGATCAGGCATAATAATAATAAAACGTCACAAACATGCACAAAGTAAGATCTTCGGGTATGCGATAAAATCTGGCTTGTGTTCTATATCATTCCAGCATATCACAAGCATATCGGCTACAAACACAAACCATCCAGTCTTCTTTAGAAGGAGAAGCAGAAGTGTAGATGATCATTAAATTATGCTCTTACCACATTAGAGGGTTCCAATTTCTTCCTCTTGGCAAGGTCAGTGATATTGTTGCCATTGTAGTTGATGCTCTCCATGCAGCCTTTGAAATTTTTCCTACTGTTAGAGCTTGGCTTCCCAGAAAAAGGCATGCCTCCAAAGGTTATCTTTGAATGAAACACAGATTGGTAGACAGTTACTGGAGGGCAAAGACTTCTAAACAAATTTGCTGTACATGTATTTGCTTACATTGAACACTCAAACGTGGTGAATGAGAGAGCTGGCAATGCTGGTTACAGGAAAAGGAAGCAGCAAGTAAGCACTGCCTAAGCAGGAAAAAAAAATCTCTAATGAATTTGTGATTTCACATATTTTTGGTAGTAAATCCCAAGTATTATTACAATTCTCCAGACAGTGAACAGGCACACATCACAGTTGCATATGGTCTGCTCTTCTGATCACTCCTGAGTATGTATTTCAAAGAACTTGGAATAACTGTCCAACCCAGTATTTTTCTAAACAAAAGTAGATGTGAAATTAGTGTGATAATATGATTCAAATCATTCTCTCAGCTCTAACTGTGTGCCAGAGCTCACACTACAACACAGAAGTGGTGGGCCTCAATAAAATGCCCTTGTTTTCTTTAATGCTTATATATCTACTTCAATCTAGAAGAATTTTACAGAATCACATAGTCAAAGATGCCATCCTGTTAGACAGAAGTACCTTCCAGTAATGAGAACATGCTTTTATCAAGTAGTTATAGTCAATGAGGGGTTACTACATGATTTAGCAGGCCAAATCAGCTCCATAGAGATAAAGAAGACAACCACTGCAAAGACTCAGTCACCAGGGTCGAACAGGAATTGTTTTTCTCTTAATGCTAAATTTCGTTACCCTAAAACACTGGGTTATTCAGAATCTCTAGTACTAAAAAATAAAGAACACCAAATAGTTTACAAACTGAAATTGTTCATCTCTTAAGAAGTCTCTACCTGTCACTCCATAGAGACTACACAGTTTCTCTACTGCATCAGGATCTTTTTCTGAAATGTTTGGAAGTGAATAAATTCTACATGTTTTCATTAATATTTTGCAGCCCAAACATGAAGAATACAAGACTCCTGAGATCAGTGCCTGCAATCTATGATAAGTATGTCTATCTAATAGATGACAGCATAAATAGTAATGACACCTAGCCTCCCTGTCATACGGACGCTCACAAAAAAGTCTGCTTGTAGTCTGTCTGCTACTGAGATTTTGCAGAGCCAAGCTTTTAAATATCATTCATTTGTGATTACTAAGAATATGACAATGCAGCTCTAAGGACAGCCTGTCTATTTTAAAAGTGTGTATGGTATCACTCTCTATCCCAGAAAATAAGCTTTGACTTGGCATATAAGAACTAAAGATACAGAGCTGAAAAACAAACTCTTTATAAATAGCACATACCAGCTATGTGTTTTGTGGGACACATCCTCAGGTATTATAAATTGACGTAACTTGACTTTGGAGAAGATGCAGCACTTTACATAAATGGAAGAATGTGACACTAATATTTTAATGGCTGTCAAACGTTCTTTTGCATGTTATAGTCACATGTTTGGACAAGAGAAAATGGAAAAGAAAGAAGAAAAGGAGAAAAAATGCAAAAAATATGTACCATGACAGTGAGGTAAGAGAAACTCACAGGAATTTTTGTTTTGTAATCAGAACAAATATTTCTTCCTCTTTCATGATCACTTGACTTTTCTGAAAGAGATTAACCTAGAAACTTCTTTTCTATGAAAAAATATTTTTCATTCTTTCAGGTTCATCCACTGTGATTAATTTATCACAAGGCAACATATTTAAATTTAGTCTGTGATGACTAACTCCAAAACCAGTGAGATAACTGAGAGGAAAGGAAGGAGAACAGGTTAAGGATCTTGCATTTATATGAATCACAGAAACATGTATCCACGCACAAGTAAATAAGTTCCATTAAACACAAGGGGATCCATATACATGGAGACTGAAATGTGTCTTTGACAACTGCCGGTGAGGTCTCTAATGTCTGAGAGGAGAGGAATGTGAATCTCCTGGATTCTACTTTTGCTCAGGGTAAATTTACTGTATGCAATATATCTATTATGTAAACATTCTACATATATATAGAAGGTTTTTATATGTGTGTGTGTATATATATGTGTGTGTGAATCGCCCAAACCTGGCTTATGTCATTAATCTTAACTTCTTTTGTTATGTCATTTACTTGAAAGTTTTTAATAAAATCTATATAAGTGAGTTTCCAGTAGATCAATTCAGATTTTGAGTGCTTGATGAGCAATACAGGAAAAATATTTTTCTCATCATTTTCTAATGATAACTGCTACCAACGAAGGCATTGCTAAAGATTTGTTGGAATATAAGTAAATATGTGATTCAGTAACATTTAAAATCATAAGTAATTTTTTCTAACATTCATAACATATTCTTGATCAAAATATTTTTTGTAAAAATATCAGCATACAAATTAATTAATTCAAACTTTTCTGCATTACATCATTTTGATTCCGTCTCACTGCTTAAAAAGGTGCATGGATAGAAATACATGTATTTGGCTCAGCCAACCACATTAATTCTCATTAGAAACAGTAAAGAGTGCAAGAAAGTCATTATACAAAATTTGTAATAAACAGCACACTGAAGTTCATCTAACAATTTTAACTAAGTTCATAATAGCAGAAGCCAGAGTGCAATCAAACAACAAACCCATGTTTAATTACTCCCAACACTTGTGTGTGCATTAATCTGACTGATTAAACAAAAGTTTTCTTAGAACTTTCCTAACTCTTAATTGTTTCTGTGTGAGAAAAAGTTATTGACAGCATATTTGTGAAAATACAAGGAAGTACCTACCTTCCTAAGATGAGAAAGATGAAGATTCATATTAGCAAAAGGTTGTAACCTGCTTGCTTTGCTAAAAACAAATACTAATTTTCACCACAGAACAAGGCTTTCTAATTCAAGTGCAAAATTATCACCTGAATAGAATAACGTTGTTTGATACTTTTTAAAATCTACTTCCCACTTAGAGCAGCTGCTTGTACAGACTTAAAAAGCAGTGTATGCTTAGCTTGCTGAACAACATAGATCTCTCATTCTAAAACAAAAGGCTAAGATCACTCTTACACCAGATAGGATCTAGTAGACTAATGAAGAGAAACTTAATTTACACTTGAGAGAACAGTGTTGTAAAATATAATGTTGGAAAGAAAGTTTCAGGAAATTTAAGGGAATAAGTAATTAAAGCAAATGTACAAAAAAGTACCAAAACACCTTAAATCATATTAGAATTCTTTTCTCTTCTCAATGGTCTTATCCTTAGAAAACCAATTTGAATGAAAACAAAAAAGTTTCTCTTATTTACCTCATAATCAAGGTCCAGGTAATCAAATTCTCCATTGGTTCTGAAGTGCTGCATGTGTCTGTCCAGGGTGAAATTGATGTTTCTCCCATGACGCTCTATGATTATGGAGTGCCAGTGGTGATCATCCAAGAGGCTTCCTGTCATCACAGATGTGTGGCCATAAATAGAGCCAAGCTGGTTGCTGCCTAAAATGAGAATAAAAACAGTAGCAATTCTCACCTCATCTCAGTTAGGCAAACATTATTCTCTTGCTCTGTCAGTATTACACCTGAATCATACCAGACACACAGTAAGCTGGAGGAAATCATTCTCCTATGAAGCTAAGATCTACCCAGTGGGAATCTGCTGCCATAAATACACATAGCTAGACCAAATACAGCTAGTATCTGATCAGTGAACTGTGCAAATAGCCATTCATAACAGTACTTATTTGGAGTAAAACCAGAGAAGCAATACAAACTTTCAGTTGTAAAGTTGTTTTCAACTAGGGGTTTTCTGTGTTTTCATACCTACGCTACAGAAATTAGAAGCTGTCCCCGTTGGCCCAGGTCCTGAGTTTCCCTGGAACTGTACTGGTTTAGGACTATTGATGAAGACACAGTGCCTGATAACAGATGTTGGTAACAAAAAGCCTTTTCAGTCTGAGTTCTACATTTTGTAGGCTCTGCCAGTATAGCTATGCCAGCAAGCTTATAAAAAAAGGTTCAATGCAAACTGACTAGCAGCAGAAAAAAATGTCTTCTGCTAAAATAGCTTATTTGGTCTTTCCTTCTGCAGAAGCAACCTTCCTATTCTGGAAGTCAAACTACTAGCAAGAGTACATACAGTTTTCCAGGGACTGTTTCCAGTGCAGTTATGCCAGTCAGAGTTCACATCTCATTGCAATCTGACTGACATAGCTAAGCCAGCAAAGGTTGATAGCATGGATCTCAACTGAAGCAGCAAATGACTAATTCAGCAGTAAGTTTAAAAAATCACTGCAATGCCCAATAACTTGGTGCAATCTTTCATGTTCTGAATACATGAGGCCCTAAAGCATTTCTGGAGCTGAGAATTTCTCACCACCAAGGATGCCTGAAACTTAGACATTAAGGTTTGTGCCTCTTGATGATGTTCTGGCAAATCACACTTCCATGATTTAAGACATTACTCCCCTAAAAATGATCATACTGCCTTTTTGCTGCAGGCCACTGATACTTCAAAGGCTGTTGGTTAAAAAAAAAAAAAAAAAAGAAAAGAAAAAAATCCATACATGTCTATGAGCTTCAGTTTCTTCAATGAAAAGTAAAAAAATCCAGTGTCTCTGGAAACCTAAATCAACCTCTGTCTTCTCATCCTTCTCCCTCCATGATGTTTGAAACTAAGTCACTGTTTTTCACTAGGCAAAATGAACGTACTTTTCCACCAGTTATGTTGCAAAGACAGTACTCTCAGGCCTAGGAAGAACAACACCATAAACCGTTACTTCTATTTAAGTGAGTAAGTGTCACAGGGTCTATTCCCATATATCATCCTAGTGATTTAAGAACACTCCTACCAAGCAAATATATGGAAGTTATAATAGCTTATAAAGACATATTGAACTGAAGAATAAAGGGAAACTGGAATGAATAGGTTAGTATTGCAAGTAAAATTGTTAAAAATTGATAACTGCTGTAAGAAGATGTGCTTTCCTCCTGCTCATCTTCTCATGTTCATATCTAGAAAAAGAGCAGGAGAAAATGCTGGTGGAAATAATTATGTAAATAACATAAATGTAAATAATGAACATGCCTGTAAGAAAACTAAGGAAAGTTACATGAAATTTTGTTGTTGTTGTTTTGTTGTTGTTGTTGTTGTCGGAAGGAAGGAAGGAAAAAAAAAAATAAAAACCAAACCACCACTGAAATGAGATAAATGTGGGGTATTTTCATAATAAATGTACTTTATAAATCTGGCCACTCATGAGCCAGTAGTCCTTCTCTGGGGGGCAAAAAGGAGGCTGGAACTAGAGTAACATATATAGGATTCTATTCTAAGATTGCCTGGTGAACTAATGTATTTTTTCCTTATCCCTACTTCTCAGATTCTAAGAAGGCTGCAAAACCTTCATGTGACCTGAAGCTTCCCAGATTAATACCTTTTCTTCTCCGGGTTCCTAAGGGTAACCTTTATTCCACTAGCATTGATGGCAATGCCCTTCTCTCATACCAAGACACAGCTGAGACAAGTATAATTCTAGCAAGGCTTTTTTTGTTTGTGGCAAGTTTCTAATGACAATATATTGCTGATCCTATTGTTTTGTATGAGCTTATTTTCAAAGTATCTCACACAGAGCAAAAAGGAAGAAATGGAACAGGAAAAAAACCCCAAACATATAGAAAGGGAAAAACCACTGCTTTTACCAAATTATCTGGTTAAATGATGTGGTTTAACATATTACTAAAGAAAAAAGGATGTAGTATTTGACATATAATTTTTGTTGGAGACTTAAAAAGTACACGAAACTAAACAATCAAAGCATACCTAAATTTAAATTTAGAACAAGTTTGGCTTTCTTCAGTTCCAAGGTGATATAATCTCCTTGCTGTCCTTCTCCATGGAAGATTACACCTTCACTTTCAGAGGTCTTAAATTTCAGAGAGATGACATCTTTCAGTGTTTTCATTTTCTTGTTCCTGAATCTGTATGGTAACACTACATGGCCATCAAAATTGATAACATCAGCCCCTAAAGGAAAAATCAAATAACATTGTTGATGAGTGATTATATATATATATAATTATATAATTTAATAGTATAAAAAGTAGAAACCAGGCAGGAAATAAATTTAATCCATAGGTTATAGAAAAAAAACATCTTGGTGGGACAAATACTACAAACTCAACATCTTTTGTTTTCTCTGAAATATAATTGCCATCTCTCTCAAATATAATTGTTGTCATGCACACTTTTCTAATTATAATTGAAAATGAATGATAAACTTCTGAGTTGTCATTAATAATTCACTTGATGTCTCTTGAAAATCCAGTAGAGGTATCTGTGAGGACTGTAAAGAGTAAAAAGGAAGCCTCCAGAAATTGCCTAGCAATTTTAAAAGATTGTATGTAACCACAGGCATAAGCATTGTGTAGTTCAATTTTATAGGGTAATCTTGGGTAAATTGTGACCTCAACTAATTCTGAGAAGAAAAAAAAAAAAAAGCTTTTGTAATTTGGGCTAATTTTTGTTCCAGCTTTGGTTATATTCAAAATCTGGGAGCAAAATTGAGGGATGCAATCATTACCATTTAAAGTCAATTCAATATTCATACAAAAATTGCATAATGACACTACAAAATTTCATGTTGACTTAACCTCTACTCTAAAGAATAAGCCATGATTTTCCACAATTTTCTGGAGGCTAGATGCACAGGAAAAATAGCCACAGAACTTGACTGCATTCAACAGACATACTTCTACTGGGTATTGAGTCTCACCTTCTATTCAAAATATTCTTCAAAAACAATAATGCCTTTTATTAGCGTACCATATTCATACCAGTCATTTCACACTCTGAATGAAATGAAGGATGGCATTTTATCATATATTCTTCAACCACATCTGACTTTTCCTACTTCTGTGGGCTGCTTTTTGGTGACTGCTTGAAACTTTTAAAAATTCTTACCATTTTTGATGTTATGGTGGAAAGCAATTTAAATCTTTCAGACCCTCTTAAAAACACAGAAAGAAACTCACTCCTGCTGTGTAATTAACACAGAAGAATCTTTTAAAACTCCACTAAAACTCTTTGTACACTATGCTTAAGTAAGTGCATATATTTAAATTTGAATTTTTGTGACCTACAGTAGCTGATTATACTAAAATCTGCTGCCTTGATTCTTATGACATATGTCAAACACACATTCTAAAAGTCCTTAGTTTCAACTAATGTCTGAAATTATATTTTATGCCTTGATTCAGGGAAGAGCCTAAACAAACAGGTACAACCATCCCTGACTTGAGAATTTAGGAACAACCAAAAGTGGTCTCTTGTGTCACTTTTTACTACTGTTGTGTCGTCAATTGCTATAAAAAAAAATGCTTATGTATAGCACCTGTATAGGTTGCTTTTTCACATTCTGTAATTTTCAGAAATACTTTTCACAGTGATATAAGAACTATTTAAGTGTCAAAGAGGAGCATTCAATCAAGTTTCATGGTGTTTAGCATTTATTTTCTAGAGAAAAGTATGCAAAACCACAACAAATATTTCATAAATTATTATTTCATTGTTCAGTCAAAAGATCTGCAACCCATCTTGTATTCATTAACTAAAACTCACCCAATTGAGACTGAGACTTGAAGTCATGTTGATTAAATGTCTATTCATATATCCCTACATCACTGAGCAGAGCAAGTTTTCAAATATAAATACTAACACATTATGCTTTCATTATTCTGTATTTTCTCCACAAATCACTAGTATAATAAATAATTCTCTGCTACTTCCAGATCATTTGTTTTGCTGACACAATGATTCTCTGCATGCTGATGAAGTATGTGCTATTTGTTTGGGGTTGATACAATCATTTGTCCTCTGTACATTTTTAATAAATCTGTTTGCATAATTGCATTATGGTCACTGTTGACACAAACTGTTGACTCTCTAGGTATTATTGTAAATTGTAGAAGCTAAGAACTTCTCTACCTTGCAGAAACTCTGTTTATATAAGACTGATGCAGGAGAAGCATGACAGTGGACATTCGTTGACCTACAGGTCCACTTAATTTATTCTACAGATAAAATTATGGATCTCGACACATCTGAGCTTGTGATTTTACCTTCACAATGTTGCTGGTTTTTTAAGTGTAAGAGTTTTAAAGATAAGTGATGTTTTCTGCAAACCTGCATCAAGTATGTATTTCAGAATCTACGTGAGAACAGAATGTAAAATGTGCTATGTCATCTTGTGAAATAAGCATTAAGCTGTGTTAAATGTGGAAAGTAAGTCTAATCCCACTGCCTACCTTTTAAACTTAGATCAGAAAAAAGTCATAGAAATAAACTTCATTTCTCTATTTGGAACAGCCAAAGACTCCACAAAATTCTTCTTGTGGCAGTCAAAGAGATCTGGAAGACTGAGGATACAGATTCTATAATGTAAGTTTCCTTATATCTCCATAGATGTTCTTCTAAAAGATCAATAGGCATATGCAACGCATTTCTGTTTCACACTAGTTTTTTAACATATTTTAATTGGTAGATGCTGATTGTCACAAAACAGATGGGTAATAGCCACTGAAAGACTTGAAGGCTCTTCCCAGTGGACAAGATTTACATATATATATTTTAATGCATAGACATTTTTATGGATCACACTGACCTATTATCCTGTCTGTGGAAAAGAAGTCCAAGGGAAGAGTTTTAAATTTCTGAATTTTACTTCCAATAACTTCTTCAGATTATCTAGAACCATATGCTGAGTCTTCCATAGCATTCTCTCATCCTTAATTAACAAGCTAGAAATAACATGTGCAATGTATACCATCCATTCCTGCCATTACTTGCATTACGTAACCAAAAGCACCAGTTCTAGATTCTTCTTGTTATTAGAAAGAAGAGAGGCAGGTAGACAGAGAAGTTATTTGGACAACAGTGATGCAATCTCTCTTCATCTCTGCTTCTGATTAGACAACAAACTAAGACACTTGGACCCAAAGCTGTCAGATTTGTTATCAGCTGAACTATGCAATGAAACAGGTTACAACCCTAGAACTTGAACCTACTCCCAAATCTTCCTAAACCTTCAGAGACTTTTGATGAAATGATAAACTTTGACTTCTTATTGTTTATGCCGATGGTGAAGAAATTTTATTCAGTACATACAACATGAACATTACAAATTGACTGCAATATCCCATATTTATTGGTATATCTCATGTATATCACAATGCAGCAACATATATTAGAAATATCACTTTCTTTATAAAATATGGTTTGCAATACACACTCCAATGATAAATATTTAGTAAACTCTAAGTGCAACTAAAACTCTCAGCCTGGTCTGGTTCTTCTGAATGACAAATTCCGGGAATGTGAATCAGCTCAAAATTACATATCTGCATGGCACGTTGTACTTGCAGTGCCAGAAATCCATTTAGAAGTTACCAGCACGCAAGGAAGAACACATTTTGTCAGGCACAGATGCAGATGCTGCTCTCAGAAATGAGGCCACCCTTGTTCATATTCTGAGTCTGTATTCAGAAGCAGAAGTATGTGATTTCAGACCTGTTGTGGCGGTACGATTCCCCTCCACTCACAGGCTACTCAGTACAAGGTAAGACTCTTCTCCCTGGGCAACACAGCAATCCAATAGAAAAGTACGGGTTGTGAAAGGTCATGTACCAGAGCGTTAAGTCACCCCCTTAACAATCCTGCCTCCCCTGTACTCTAGGGACAAGAATGACAATTACCTCCTGCAGTGGACCAGAGTTTTGGGGTGCCCTGTCAGCAATCCTGGTTCCTATTCACCTCCTTAATGTGTTGGATGATCCATTCACTTTCTTATGACCTGGTACATTTGTACTTGGGCTGTGACCCAGAGAGGGGATACCAGGACCTCAAGATCCAGTAAGTTCTGGGCATTTGTCACAGTTTATGGTCAGGGCAGTCCCTTAGACCTATAACAGATGCTCTCTGTTAACCCACCTCCCTCCCCAAAAGGGAAGAGAAAGGGAATAATGGAGAGAGACTTAGCGGTTAGAAAAGGAAACTAGAACAGCTTGAATAAGAATTAAAACAATAATAATAAATGGAATATATACAAATATATACAGAATCGGTATCAAACTCAACCCCCCCGATGGCAATTATGTCACTGTCACCACTGATGCTGTGGAGCAGGCACTGGGAGAGTCCCGGACTGGGCCCAGCAGCAGACAGGAGCTGTGTTCAGAGGCTGGATTCTGGTACCAGATTCAGGAACACACAGATTGGGATTAAAGGCAGAATGGACAGAGTCCTCCTCAGATGTTCCAAAGAAGGAAACAAAAGAGGACCTGAACTGAGCTAAAGCAGCAAAGAAAGCGAGACCCTCCTGATCCCTCAGCTTTATACCACACATAAGGTATATGGGATGGAATCCCTCTCTGGTCAGTTTAGGGTCAGCTGTCCTGTCTGCATCTCCCTACAGGTGCGGCCTTTTGCTTTCTGCACCACGCAAAATGGTACACACAAGATCAAGTAGTGGCTTTGGTCTGCACACCAATCCTTGGTAGTAACTCTAAACACAGGGCGTTATGACTGCCAGCAGCAGACACTGTCTGTGAGAACAGGCTGCTAACTTCAGGCAGTGCAGTTGGAAGAACTGAGCTAAAAAGTAAAATCACTGAACAGAATCAGTTCTGTTCTCACTCAGGCTAGGACAGCATGTGCAACTGATGGAAAAATTCTAGGACCCTCAAGTTCTGGACATGTGCGAACCAGAATATTGCAACATTTGAGCTAGGCTGAAATAGGAAAGTACCTGACAGAAGTCAGTCATCTCATCCTATGAACAGTGATCCAGAATGAGACTCTTTGAGCTCTCTTGGACCACAGTGGGCTGCATCCAGCATCTCCCCTGAGCTGGGATGTCTCAGACCACTTGCTAACAAAGTCAACACAAGACCTGGGTGAGACCAGCCCCTTAAGACTCAATGCCAGTGACTGAGAAATGCCAATGTGTTGCCTTTGCTCTGAACTCAAAGGGGGAAATTTTAACTATAGACTAGTATCTTTTACCCATCTCTCTACTTATTCAGGTGTTTGATTTTGTGCAATTGCTTTTATGAGCGCTGGCATCTACGTATGTCACTGGCCACGTATTTGTGTCTGTATGCTTCGTGTTTATGCTTGTACGCATGCTTTGGTTGGAGATACCTTGTAGTAAATTTACGTAAATCTTGTAATCCTTAAACCTGTAATTAAGTAGCTGTTTTACTAAATCACTTGTTACATTAAGTGCTGCTAAAATCAGCTTTTGATATATCTCATATTATGAATAAATCTTGAACTGGTGATAAATCAAACTGTGTCAAACATATTTATTTGCAACAGCTGCCTTGAACAAATGCTACAAATGAAACAAAACTGATGGACATTACAGCTTAAGCAGCCTTCATAATATATATGTACCATAAAAAATATGATTCCATATACAATGTCAGGGATTCTCTTCCATTAACATTTGTTAAATTCACTCTTTGATAATTATAAGAACCCCTACATGGAGTATATTGTCTTTCACCAAAGGCCAGCTGGTAATATCTGCAAAAGTTACTTTAACAGGCATCCGATCCAGAGCTGACTGGGACAATGACTTGACTTGTGAGAGTTTGTGGAGTTATGGCATGTTGTCCATGAAAAGGCAAGTATCCCTTTTGTACCTATGCCATTGCAGCAGGTATACATATGTGTTCTTCACATCATTCATTGAAGCAAATTCTTATCACATACCTTAACAAAGCTGAGTGAAAGTAGCAAATTTTTACAAAACCTTGTCCTGAATTGTCATGTTTTGAAAATCATTCAACTAAAAAAAGAAACAGCAGTAATCTTTGATTAAGCAGCTCTTTTTATGTGTAGCTGTGCTGGCAGCATGCACATGGGGTCTGCATGATAATTCAATCACCTAAAGATTACATAGCAATTATGTTTAAGAGTTATCATATGTAGACTCTGGTAATGACTTGTGTTCCTTCTATTATGACACTCAGCTATTTAATATCATGATAATTACCATGATGCAGAATGGTACTTAAGACAGTAAACATATAATTCCTATAATTGTAGTGTAAATACATAATTTTTGTCATCCTTAGCTACTCAGCTACCAGTATTAGTAGGAAAGAGACGTGAGCCATCACATATAGTATGTTCACCTACATTCAGTAAAGCCTGAATGTTCTCAGAGCCTACTGCTGCAATGTGGGATTTTTTTTTATTTTTTTTTTTTTTTCCAAAAGATAAAGTTCACAAAAAAAGTGAGAAAAACAAAAGGAGGGATAGCATGCAAAAGATGTGTGGGGTGGGGAAACTGTCAATATTTTTTTTAAAAATACATTTAATTAGGAAGTAAAACTGATTACTTTCAATTTGATTGCTTGAATATTGGATTTCCTACAATATGGATGGATTAGATAATACTATTGACATCTTAAAAATATACCACTTTCAGCTGGCTAGGAAGACATGTTAGCCCTTGTCTCAGTAGATGTCTAAGATGTCACATTAACACCATTTCATTAGTTAATGGCATCAGCACATTCAATTTTCCTCTATTAAAGTCAGTAAACCTTAAAAATATTGACAGGAAATTGGGTGACAAACCTGACCCCATTCCCAAGTCTCAAAGGAAAGTAAGTCACTAGTCACAGGTCTTCCTACTTATGCTTTTGTCATGTACTTTCTGTCACAAGTAGGATTGGGAAAATTTGGTCAGCGAATCATACCAGTATAAAGATATTTAATTTGTTACTCCAAAATAATCTATTAATTAATTATAAAGAAAAAACTTCAAATCAGATTCAAGCTCTAGAAATTCTCCATTTCCTCCTTTCTGGTGGGAGAAATATTACTATCCTCAATGTCATCATCTGAAGAATGAAGATGTGCTCATTCAGAAAGACTCAATACCAAAACTTCCACACAGCCACTTAGCTACTTTCTTCAAGGTGCTACCTCGAATTACTAAAAAAACCCTGCTATCAGATACGGTAAAATAACTCTGATCAAAACAAAGCAGAATAGAAAAGCACTTTCCAGAAAAATATGTATCATACAGCAAACAAAAATCAACACTATTAATTGCAAATTTAACATTTACAGATATTTTTAAATAGCTACTGACCTCTGAGTGATCAACTCTACATGGCTGTATTCAACAGAATATTTCAGAATATGTATGTGCGCAGAATGTTGAAAAATATTGAAAATAAAGAAGTTCTGTACTACTGAACCACAGTGGCCTTAGGTGATATCGTCTCATGACATTATCTCTCCTCTATTACCTCTATTTCATTTGCTTAAATCTTCTCTTCAGATTAAACTATTTTGGGGGAAAAGATCTTCACTTATGACATTCTTACCCCATAACAGGAGCCTTAGGTCTGATGTAGTAATACTATAGTAATAAATAGCAATAAATGTACACTGAGCATCTATCCTCGCAAAACATCAAATATGCATCAGAATAACTCTGGCTGGGCCAAAGTATTCCACATGTGTAATTTCATTTGTTGTAGCTGTTAGTCACAGGTGCTAAAATATCACTGCAATAAATGTAAGCACATAAACACTGTATTATTTACATATTTTGTTGGTAAAAATGAGGTTTTCTCCTAACAAAGCAATGGATATGGCCCAAAATTATATCAAAAAACACCTCCCATTTTGCTATTACAATAAATTGCATACACAGAAATTACTTCAGAAGACTATTTTTTCAGTAATTCCAATGTTGTCAACACAATATCACGTCGAATTTGCCACTGGAGTCTTTGCAGCTCACATTTCAGTGTCACTAAGTGAGCTGAGCTCATGTTAGACGTGCATTACTACATCTCATTGCACCAGAAAACTGAGGAAGCCATGTCCCAGCACAGCAGTCAAAAGATTGTCTCCTCTTTTATGTTTTGTTACAGTGAGGCAGAGAGCCAAAGGCACTATGTTTAAACATTGCCTTCAGGCACTACAGTCCAGCCATAAGGACATAGGCAACCCAGTGGCTTGAAATCTGCTGTAGCAAAACTGACATTGTCTTTACTTTTGTTTTCAAAAGGCAGTGCATCTGCCACAGAAAAGAATTAAATAATTAAATAATTAAATAAAAAGACACAAGAAAAAAACAAAACCTAATACAGATACAGATGTAGCGTATGCATCAATGTGTAATTCTTCATATTCTATAAGCATAAGGTGAAAGAAAATCAATTTTAACTTTCTTTTGCCTGACTAGCTTCCACTGCACTGAATCTGAATCCTCTCATTATCTGTCAATGAATCCAACCCTCAGTGATGTGAATGGTTTGGATTTTTTTTCTTGCTTTTCTTTATATTAGATATAATGTATATATGGCAATGCAGTATCAAAGTAGCAAAGAATGTTTTGTCATGGTGTATTTTTAATTCACAAACTCTACTCTTATATTTCATATACCTGCCAGAAACTCTGAAAATAAAACTGTGAGGAAGTATTCTTATGGTGGTGAGAATACTTTGCCAAGTTCTGAGTGCAGTATCCACTGAAGATACATCAACACTACTCAGTACTTTTCAAATTTTCTCTGAATTTCAAAGCATAGGCATTTTTTATTAACACTGTTGTTATTATAATGTTGGTATATTACTGTGCTCTTTGCTAAGTCTTGTGCAATTGTCTGTAAACATGTGGTTCTTTGTCTAGGATAATTTAGTGTCTATCAGGAAACAAATGCTGCAAGTGAAATGAATAAGCAGTAGAAGGAAAATAAAAAGGAAGGAAAACAATATAAAGAAATGTAATCTGATGATCATGGCTAAAAGTCTTCCCCTGCTCTTTTTTTCAGTAGGACAAATGGGTTCTTTCTGTAATTTGTGTAGCTATTAAACTACATTGCTACACAACCTAATTGTTGCTTAAGACAATTATTTTGTGATGAATGTATACACCAGTGCAGTGGTCCACAGAGTTACATGAAACTTCTGGTTTGAATCATATAAGATAAAGGCAGATTCTCAGGGAAAATCTGGAAGTCTGGCAAGGCATTAGTTACAGTATACACAGGAGAAAACACTGAAAAATTTGAAGTAAGGCTTATGAACTTAGACTAAGCCTCCAAATATGCCACTGAATTTTTGTCTTAATGGTGTGTATAACTAGAACAATTTTTCAAGCAACATTATGGTTGATAATTTCTTCTCTTCCAGACCTAATGTCACACAAGATTTTCAAACAAATTTTCTTTCATTAATTTTTCAGCTTTCAAAAAGACAACTTAATTTAAAAAACAAATGGGAACATTTTTATATATGCTATGATTATACTATAAATTGGATAAATGAGGCAATTAACATGTTTACAGTACGCTTTGCAGTTCAGCTTTAAGCTGACACATTCTAACCATAGATTACAAATTAAACCATACTGAATTCTAAGCTTCTATAGTGGACTACTAACAGTACCAGAAAGAACAGAGGTACAGCTGCAATTCAAGATAATCTTCAGCTCATATAAAAACTATTCCTTCCATAATCTACTCTGATTTCTGACTCCAGAAAGTCAATTACAATCCATGGTATCAGATGCAGTCTATCTGAAGAACTCTTATTCATAAGGGAGATAGGAGATGAAACACCACAAAAAGTAAAACTTCCATGACAATGTGTTTCTATTCCTGACTCCAGTTTAAATAACTGGAGTTATGATGAGTTAATATTGCTCAAACAATGAGTTTTTTAGGTTTTTTCCAACCAGACAATCTCTGAGCTTATCTGTACATTGTAGTGATATTTTATAAACAAGGCTTTTTAACATAAGTATTTTGTCCTAAGAATGTAATTGATCTTACTGTTGATGCACACTTCTCTTTCAAATAACTTTATTCAATGGTTGAATTTCAAATTAGGAAAAATTTTGAAGGCTGTTCTGAAGACCTGATGAATCCTGAGGTTGGAGACCTGGGTATTTTTAACTATCTTTGAAATACAAGGTGAAAATTAAAATGTATAGTCTTCAGCATCTCAAAGTTATACTGGCATGAACATCATCTGCATTCATTACTGATAAATTGAGAGGTAGCAGGTCATAAAATCATTCCCTTTTACTAAAACCTCCTCCAGTGTTTCTGACTGTTAACAATCACGTTTTAGTTGATAATTTTCCAGGTCATAGTATAATACAATAATATTCACCAAACGAACAAAACAGAAGCAATTTAATACATGAGGTTTATACTTCAAAAAGTTTTCACATGTGTAGCATTGCAAGGGTCACGTACGATTGCAAAAAATTAAAATTCAGGCACCTTGCAAGTATACACTAGATGCAGCAAAATGTTCCCTGTGATTTATTTTTCTCTAGCTATGGAACTTCCAAATAAATTTGGAAAAAAAAAAAAAGTATAATCAAAATATTCTAAAGAAACTCAGCTTTTTTGCATTTTATCATGCTGATTTACCAGTCAGAAGCACTCCTCATAACCATAAGTAGTTCTATCTTTCATTGTGAAACCTGTCATTTGATATTGGATTTCAATGGGAACATTAAAGTGCATAATTAAACTCTGAAACCAGGTACAGTAAGGAAGTTAATTTACTTGAAAACCGCTAGTCTCTACTAATGTTTTTACTGTTTATTTAAAAAGTAAATCACAAGCGTTCCAGGTCAATAAAAAAGGACAAGTCTGACTCTCACATAGTAAATTGTCAAAAGAGGTCTCAATCCTTATTAAACTTCAGAACTCTCATTACTTAATGAAAAAAATACAGCAAAGAAAGAAGCTGTACCACATCATGCAACATTTACTCTCAATTTACTCGGTGAATAAATGAGCTACAAAATGGGCAAGACGATCTATTAAAACATTTAGGAAATGGATGACTAGCCGGAGCCCTCCTTTTAATGCTTACAGCTCAATGAAAACAGGAAGATGCACAGTTGACCTACAAAATATTGATTTAGAATTTCTCTTTCTAATTTATTTTTGAGCTGATGCCACCCAGTTCAATCATCTGATGGTATATAATCTTTCCACATGTCTTTTAATGTCTAGATGCTCTAAGAATGCTCATTACTTACGGCCAAATTCTTCTTTCTGGCTCATATTCTATATCCTTTACTCAGGTAATCACTCTCAAACACAAATTATTTACTTCTTCCAACCATGGAGCTCATATTTAAATTGAACTTTCAAAGGGAGATACATACACACTGATTAAGGAATGTGAATCAGTAACAGTTTTAAACTGCTGTACTTAATTAAATTTCATACAGTAAAAACATCGCTATTGTCATTCAACCTTCTGCAGCTGGTCCTAAAGAGCAATGAGTGCAGGACTAGGTCTGACTTTTGGCCAGGGGATACCCACATCTTTTCTAGTGTCTAAGTGTCACTATTGTCTAAGGCACACAAAGGTGTGTCATTAAAAGTTATTTCTAATGAATGTATAGCCTTCCCTTCCTTCTTCCAACTGTCAGTCTGATGCTGTTATTAATTCCATCTTGCTGCACCAATTTATTTTAGGAAAAGACACAGTAAGATGGAGCATATGCTATTTTCAGCTACTGTACATCAATTAAAAATTATGAGTTAACAGGCATATCTTTCAGCATACATGACAGTGGAATAACTGTGCATTTATAAAATGGTTCAGTTTCATTGTTGTATTTCGAGAGACACTGTCATTTCTCGGAGACGAATACTGTGTGTTTAGCACAGCATCAGAAAAGTAGACCATTAGATCTTGGTGTTGGACAAATAATTCAACATTAGTAATTCCATCAATTATTTTTTCCTCTCCTTGCTTATCATCCAACATATCTGAGGACATGCTTATCTCTAATGTATTATTTACTCAGTGTCATCTTGCACATTTTCATTTAAGAAATGGCATTGGCTTCTAACTTGAAAGCCATAAAATTTGAGCCCCAAACTCCATGGTGCATAGATCACGTGGTGAACTTAATGGTAGCTGAATTGTGTTTTTGTATTCTTTTGCATTTTAGTGTGTAGAATTAAAGCAAACAAACAAAACTCTCAGATTCAACTTTATGACTTAAGGCTTTATTTTTCAGATGATCTGAGCTGATTTGGTGCTGATTTGGTTCAGTGAAAATCTAATAACTTAGTCTAATATGGAAATGACCTTCAATGATTAAGGATGTCCTATTGTACTAGGGTATAGACCTGCCAATTTTAAGTGATTGGGTGCTTTATTTGAGTACCAATCAGTAAAAAATTAAGGATCTAGTACTGCATTGACATCACTTCCAACTCTATCTACACTCCATAGAAAGAAAATCCCCAAGTGATTCAGGATACAGTAACATGAAATGTTCAACTTGCCTCATGCTAAGCATATAGGGTGACAGTTCCCTGAGAGGGAAAAAAAAATTACTTCTTCAGAAATGACCTCCGTGACAAGTACTACAGGTAAGAGTAGGTAAGAGCACATAAACACAAAACCATTAAGGTTGGAAGAGACTTTTAGAAATTACCTAGTCTAACCCACATGCTAAGACCTTCAAATTCCCCACTTGCCAGAGCAGTTCTGAAGAGTCTTTCTTCAGCATGAGTTTGCTTTTTGCATCTCAGCTGTGTGACTGGCTGTTCCTCCCCAGTGAATTGTACCATGCATCTGAGGCTTCCCTGCACAATCAGTGCCATCAAATCAGGCTCTTCAGCTCTGGGTTATTCTTCATCACCAAAAGCTGAAAAAAGCCAGAAGGATGAGAGTTCCTCATCAGGAAGAATACAAGCAACTTCCTCACATTCAGTTAATAAGGATTAATGTGAAGCAGATGCAATGCTTACAATCACAGACACTGAAATAAATTGCTGTTGTGATATCATTTCTTCATCCACTACTAGTATTCTTCTTTCCTTGTCTAATGGATTAATGTCATTTGACTTTTTGAGCTCTAAAGTACAGACACTAGAATCTAAAACTTACTGCTCTGTTTCCTCAAACATTTTTGAAATAACTGTCTCTAAAGTTGAAGGCTCCTGACAGAGCCTGTAAGGTTCATAAGACAGTCATATATGATCTTAAGACCAACCAGGCAGGCAGCTTTACTTATATTAGAAGCCAGAAACCTTCGTTGCATTCCACAATCTTTAAATTATGCAGGGGCCTCACAAGCCTTGGGCCCCAGGAGTTAAAGAAAGCACACCTTCTGTTGCAAAGCAGCACATACGTGGCTCTAAGACCCAGTGGCATCAACTCCTCTGGCTTGAAATAAACCCTAGAAGCAGGCAGGGGTCAGGTTCTCCTTTTTTGGCCTGGAGAAAGAAGAGTGGAAGCAGCCTGTGGGAGCTGTCAGGAGGGACCCCGGTAAGAGGCTGGAGCTGGATGTCCTTCCCAAGGCAAGTGCAGGTGGCAGGGAAGGCAGCAGGGTGCACTGCAGGTGACTGAGAAAGGGTCTATCACCAGGACGGTGGGCCCAGCTCCAGCACAGCACATGGTGGAACAGGAGCCCTCCTGGGTGAGGGCCCAGGCACCTCTCCCTCTTGTCGGGTCCCGGCCCAGCTCCTGGAGCAGCCCATCAAGCTCCCCACAGTCATCACTGTTAGCACCATTAAACTGACTGTGCTGCTCAGACACGGAGCTTCAGGGCAGCATGTCAGTGGGGGATTATGGTAAGGTCCTGTGTCACTGCTTAATGCTGGGTAAGTAAACTTGATCAGATTCAGAAGAGTTCAGGACAGAAAATATCCCAACTGGCACAACACTCTGCTTGCTTAAAGTTTGGGGAAGTACAAATCAAACCTTTCGCTCAATGGACAAGTCAGATTAAGTAAGGAAAGGAAATGGCAATTTTGATTAATCAGTTTGAAATGTCTGGAAGACTCCAAATATAGTAAGAATCTATCTCCAAGAAAAGAAAGATCTCCAAAAAAATAAAGGGAGGGTACATAACAGCATGAATAGAGTTTTTCTTTTAGATGGGAGCATTTTTCTTTTTGGGAGCATTTATCTGTTATTAAAGGCAACCCAAGTTTGCAAATGATTTGAAACAATACTTTCTTTCCCTCATTCTTCAAATTATGCAAGATTTTTTCAGACAATGGAAATACTGAAATAAATTTGTCAATAGTCATTTCCAAAAACCTGCTAATGAATATTTGCTTCTTAAAAACAATTCAGCAGGCTCTGTGTATTAGTGACCCTCACTAAAGCAAATACTCATGTTCACACAATGGATGAAATTACATAGCTGGTATTTAGGGTATCATCTATTATGTTTAATAAGCAAAGGGACAATAACACTCAAGATTTTCAGATGGGCAAAAAGCTCATGTAAATGCGTATAGAAAACTCATTCCAAGTTCATATGATGCTTCTATTCAATCATGAATAGCAATGAATGCTACACAAGAATTAAAGCTTTTGTTTTTAAACTTAGATGTGGAAAACTAAATTCTACTGCAAAGAATTACCACATTCCCTTCTTTTAAACTTTTCTTTATTCTAAAGCAAGACACTAAGAGATTTTTTTATACAAAATCACTTGTGATGGATCCCATGTTTTAATATTTTTTCACCCTTTATCCAGGCCACATCATTTAAAAGAAACCAAATAAGTAAAGCACATAGTAGGAAGTCTCTCTTGGCTTACTATGCTAAAATACAAACGGATCTAATATGCAATATGAGAGCCATATATAACATACATACATATACTGGATTTGGTTTGTAGAGGAAAGTTACTTCCCTTTGGGTGTAACAAATTATTGGTACATGTATCTATAAAGTATGAGAGAAAAGACAATATAAATGGGAAAATTCTAATCAAGGTAACAAGTAATGGACACATAAGTTTTTTTGAGCTCTTTCTGTCCATACAGCAGCATCCTAAACCAACATATCAATACCAAATATAAATGCCATTCAGAGAGTATTGTCAGGATATTTTAATATGAGTCTTCAGTAAACCATGAAAACCATGCAGAGGTTAAAAACCTGACAATTCATGTTTATTTTGTGCATGCAATAGTTCTTTGTGTAGTCAGCACCATTGTTCCTTTTGTCCAGCATTTTTTCTCTATTGAAAGCAGTGCTGAAGCAGCAGGTAAACATTTGAAGTCATCTTCTGCACTCCTGATTTTCTTAAGATGTTCTATCAAAAACTAGGTTTTTAATCACTAGATTTATAATAGTGAAGGATTAGGCTTCCATCTGTTTAATAAAGACAACTGTGCTACTCCATGCATTGATACTCTTAAGGAAAAAAAAAAATCTAAACATACATTTTACTTTTTTCCTGTGATAAGGCATAATAAATTCTGAAATAGTGGTGTCACTATTTCAGTTTCTCTCCTAGTAAATAGTTTAGAAATGACTGCTGTTGCTGCTGAAGCTCTCCTCAATCTGAGATATCATATCATGGGGAACTGAACAAAATTTCTTTCTGCTCAGCATGACAGATACCACACTGTTGTTGGGACAGTTCTTAGGAATAAAGTGCTTTTGAGAGGTATGCTCACAATGCATATTTACAAAGTACTCTTCCATTTAATGTAAAAAGTAGGAAGAAGACACAATATTGGAAGTACATGGGTCTGTAAGAGCTCTTCAGTGACCTCTAAACATTATGTCACAATAGTAGAGCACCTCTCCATTAACTGATGGGCTGAAACTTTTGGAAAAAAATCATATTTAACTACACTGAAAATTAGAAACTTGAGAGGTCTTAGGACCCCAGTTCGTATTAACTAAAAGTTTGAAGAAACAATGACAAAAAACCCAAACACACAACAAACCAAACCAAACCCAAACCTTTCCACTCATTTCTTTTAATCAGTGTGGGTCCATTTAGCGGCAACTTAAGAGCCTTTTTTTTGAAAGAACCTTGATCTCTTGGAGCACTGCTGTGCAGGCAGATGAGTAATTAAAGCCAAGGGGAGATCAAATGGATGGTATACTCTTTTCATTCAGAGGTGCTTAAACTGCTTCAGATGGCCTTGTCTATACCGAAAAAATATTACAAGAAAATCTGTTCACTACCAAAGCTATTTCAGCTTCAGTAGTATCAGTATTGCTTTAAATTTTAGAGCAGATTGCTCTGTAATAGCAGTACTTTCAAGCATATGTGCTCATATCCTATGTTAACATCTATGTTTGTTGTGGTAGATTTTATTTGCTTATTGCAAAATGTCCTTTAGTATAAAAAACAATTCTTAGTTTCTCCAAATCCTACGGGCAACATTTATTCATCCCTCTATGCTTTTAAGGATTAACTCTGCATTTCTTCTAAGCAAGTGAAATAAACTGCTGAACAATGATACTTAAATTGACCTTTACAGAAGGACAGCATTCATTTACTGTCTCACTGAAGAGTGTTGTCTGAATTATCTATCCTTTCTTTCTGTAAACAACTGACTTAGCAACACATTTAGACTTAGTTCATACTGCAAGATCTGTAAAATAAATTATATTTTAAATTAAAGTTGGGATTTTCCAGGTTCTTTTTAGCCTCAGTGAGGGAAAACAGATCTCTTTTTGCTTCTTTTATATGTGCCACACATCTTCAGAGCACGATGTACAGGTCAGGTTTGTAGTCTGGTTCCTGCTCAAGGGACACGGAAAGTGTGGTATCTAGCTTTTGAGTTATTAGTTGCAATACTAATTCTTCATCGCCTAAGGTACTAATGGCAAAAATCTCACTGAACTCTGTGGGCATTTCTCAGCTAGTGCATGTCCTTCATGTGTATGAGGGCTTTCAGGCACAAGCCTTTTTCATTGAACTTTAAGCAGTAAAACATAAAAATAAAACAGCAAAGCAATACAAGATAAATACACAACTTGAAAGAGAATCTGTTATGTACCTTGAAATAAAAAGAAATGTACTGGTCTACTAGGCCCAGCTCATTTCAGTGAAAAAGAAGGAAAGAAATGTTTTGCCTAACTGCCTAAATAAATAATTACAGAGCTCTCATCCTAATTAAGACAACACAAAGACAACATTTTGATCCCTACTATTGGATTCTCATTATTCTGAGGTGCTTTTCCTACGAAAACTGGGTGAGATGACACTAAACCCGGTCAAAATATACCGAATATAAATCTGTTATAATCTTAGTACAACTCATGGAGCAGTTACAGATCACTAAGCATAAGTGGTCTTTCAGGTTTTCTGTTTTTTCCTCTTCTCTCTTTTTTCTTCATCATCTACCAGCATAATGGGCCCTTTTGCCCTTTATCTTATATTGTGTTATTTGCATTTTCTACTTCACGCAGAGAAAGCTGCCTAATTAGGAAGACCAAAGCTTCTGGAGTATTGCTGTTTAATACTGTTAGTTTATCTGTTAATTAATGTGCTAGTCTTTCCAATCTAATTAGATTTTTTTACTGCAAAGATAAGTCAGTGAAATCATTACAAAGAAATACGGAAGGAGGAGGTTGGTGGGAGGCTCAGAAATACTGATTGTTAGAATTTGTTATGTGTGATGTACATAGATTTGTTACTGTCTCCTCTTCTTTCACCCATGCCCACAAACTTATCAGGCTTTTGTCAGGAAGGATGCAGTTCATTTCCCATAAATAATTCTTATTCCTGCCAGTGAGCTTCTTCTCTATCTCTGTCTCTGCCATGCCTCATCTTTTGCTTTTCCAACTTCTTCCTCAATTTTAATACCAAGGCTATCTCTTTTTACGTGTTTGCACTTTACAGTTAGGTGCCTTAATGTTCATTTACAACTTTTGTGAAGTCATACAAAGATGAAACAGATACACTTCAAAAGGGCCAAAGTGCGTTTACTTAAAAGAACTGAAGATGAAGTCATACTCTTGTATTTCACTTACAACACAAATATGAAAAAGAAATACGAAAAAATTCTGGCTGAACCGAGCTCCTCTACTTCAGAACTTAGCATTCATTATGGCTTCCCTTTTTCCAGTTGCCTCTTAGGGGCCAGACCAGCTGAGAGATTGCTGTTGGTGGGAAGTAAGTTAAGATCCTAGTGATAAGTACTGCTTACACCTTTCAGGACTCACTTGGACGGAACCTTCTCTGGAAACAAGTGATATTACCCTGGAAATTACTTAAAATTAAATTACCACTCAGTGTTGGAAAATAATAGAATTTGTGCTGTACTTATTAGAAGATTCAAAGGATACATTTGATCAGATATTTTCCATTGTATTTTGAAATATTAAAAATAAAATTATTCTTTTAAACTGAAATAAACCTATTTGTACTATTTTTGAATAGTGAAAACAACCACTCAATTAGCCTTTGATTATTCTCACAAGCTGTTGTATATATAACAAATATATAATTGGACCTTTGTTAATATTCCTATGTAGGACATAGAACAGTATCTAGAGGGTCCTCAGACATCAAAAGCTATGAAATGTCTGAAACTAAGGGGTATCTTACTTCTGTTAACATTTGTAAATATTTTCCATATGACAAGCACAAAAAATAAAGGGGATCAACAAAATGCAGTACACTTGCAAAAGCAGTTTATACAATTATAAGTCGTCTTTGGAATTACTAATGCATTTCATATGTCAAATTATACATTGCATAGATCATGATGAGATGGGAAATGGTGTATCACTACATCCTGACTTACTGGAAATGAAGTTAATTTAACAGTGTTTAATTATGTTCCTTTATTCTCCGTCACTTTGAGGTGGCTTTTATTTTATCTTAAACAAATTCCCTTTCATGTGCAAAAAAAAAAAAATTCTCTCTCCACTGGTACCTTGGATTTTTAGGCTATAATAATACTATAATAATACTGAAGAACCTAGAAGGCAGTCTAAAATTTGGTGTAATTTCCAAATCCTTATCAAGAGTGATGTTATTTTAATAATTTTTATAGAGTCAACTAATGAATTATATCAAACGTCTAATAGTTTGACAGAAGAAAATAGGATGGTAAGCAGCTGGCACCACAGTCTTGCTGGATTTGAGTAGGCTATGCTGATGAAATATGCTAAGAAATTCTGCTTTGTTTCTTTCTAAAAGTTATTTTTGCTCATTCCTGCCTAGTAAGAGAGCTGTTATTTTATAAAGCTAAGGATTTTTAATGACAGATCAAATTTTGCAGAAAAATTTCTGAAAAAAAATCACAAAACCAAAACACAAAAAACCCCACCAAAAAATATGCACACACACACAAGACCACAAAAAAAAACCCGACCACAAAAACGCACCCAACCAAACCAAACAAAAAAAAAACACCAAAAACTTTAAGACTTTAAGACAAAATAAGTAAAATTTATATAAAACCAGAAGTAACTTAAGATACTTGGTATGATAAAAACAAAAAGTCGTAAAAGAATTTGGGTTTTAATTACATCTGGAATTCTTTATTTTGAATTTTTACACTGCTGATATGTAGGCTTGTGAAATCAGGTCTTACTCATATCTCATGTTCCGATTATAGACACAAAAGTGCTTCCTGCATAACAGAAAACTAAGTGCTTCGCTGAACTTATTTTCTATCTCCATAGGTGGCATGTAGCTTAAAAAGAAAAAAATATTTAAAACGGAACACCAAGACGAGTAAGAAATAAAAAGGGCTTCTCAAAATATCTGAAATGTAAATGTCTCCTCTCAGCGAGCTGCCCTACTCCGGTGCGGGCGAGTGGGCGCTGGGGAAGGGAGTCGCGGCCACGAGGCACGGCCAGGGGCTCTTGGGGCTTTCCGGAGTCGGGAGAGAGGCCCCGCCCGCGCCGGGGCCGGCAGCGGGCGGGCAGTGGCTGGGGCGGCCCGGGCGGAGCAGCAGCGCCGGCGGCAGCTCTGAGCGAGGCGTCACCGCCACAGCGGCTACTCGCCGAGACCACCCTCCCCCACCCCCTCGTAAATGAAGCCTTTCGGCATCCCTGGGGTCTGTACCCATCAGCTCGGATGCAGCTTCCCAGAGGAAGCTGTCCTGGGAACCTGCTGCCACACAGGCATGGGGCTGCAGGGTGTGCTCACCTTTTACGCCACTGTCAGATGGCAGTGGTGAGCACCTCTGGGAGGCATGCCCAGGTGGAGGAGCTCCTCCGCATAGTAATGGAGATCAGGGAGCATGTAAGCAGGTAAAGAACTTGAAAAAGAGGTAGATAACTGGAGTCACACACTCCTTCTCTAAAACAAATCCAGCAGGCAGCCAGAGATCTAGATATAGAGGACACTCCATCTTCTATTTGAATGGCTGAAGGTGGTGATTTAGAGGACAGGGCTCAATGGCAAGAAGTTCCTGTGTGACACAGCAGTCATGGCTCCCCAGTAACTCTTCCACCCTTCCAGGTGCCCTTGCAAACCAGGTATGGGGTTATACAGGATGAACCAACAATAACAGGTAAAGGATAGGACTAGAAAACTTCCCACCCTTTTGAGGCCATCAGATTATTACCCACTTTTGGCTTTTCAGGTGGGGAGCAATGATGTGGCCACAAGATTCCAAAAACAATTAAGTGGACTTTAGGGCCTTGGGGCAACTGGTTAAGGGATCAGGAATACAAATTGTGTTCTCCTGCATTCCTCCAGTTGCAGGGATTGATGAAGGAGTTAACAGGAGGAGTCAGCAGATCAATTCCTGGCTCCAAGCCTGGGTGTTATCAGCAGGGCTTTGGGTTCTGTGATCATGGGGTGGTATATACAACACCAGACCTGCTGGCAACAAATGGGATCCACCTATGTCAGAGGGGGAAAAGGATGTTGGGGCAAAGGTTAGCAGGGCTCATTGAAAGAGCTTTAAACTAGATTGAAAGAGGGGAGGGAATATAATGGACTGCTAGAGAAAAATCGGTGTAATAAGAAGGGCCAGAAGGAGAATCTGGGAAACTACAGGCCTATCAGTTTGACTTTGGTGTTGGGGAAGCTGATGGAGCAGATCATCTTGAGTACCATCACGCAGTACATGCAGGGCAATCAGTCCGCATGGGTTTATGAAGGGGAGGTATTGCTTGACTAACCTGATCCCCTTCTACAGCATGGCCACCTGCTTAGCAGATGCCGAAGGCGTTGTGGATGTTGTCTATCTGGACTTTAGGAAAGCCTTTGACACCATCTCCCACAGCATTCTCCTGGAGAAACTGGCTGCTCATGGCCTTGATGCACATACGCTTTGGTGGGTAACAAACTGGCTGGACAGACAGGCACAAAGCGAGCTGGTTAATGGAGTTAATTCCAGTTGGCGGCCAGTCACGTGTGGTGTCCCGCAACATTCAGTACTGGGGCCAGTTCTGTTTAATGCCTTTATCAATGACCTGGATAAGGGGATTGAGGGCACCCGTAGTAAGTTTGCAGATGACACCAAGCTGAGTGGAAGTGTCAATGTGCTTAAGGGTAGGGAAGCCCTGCAAAGGGTTCTACACAGACTAGCTCAATGACTCAAGGCCAACTGTATGAGTTTCAATAAGGCCAAATGACAGGTGCTGCACTTTGGCCACAACGAGACCCAGCAGCTACAGGTTTGGGGAGGAGCGTCTGGAAAGCTGCTTGGCAGAGAGGTACCTGGGGGTCTTGATTAATAGCAGGCTGAACATGAGCCAGCAGTGTGCCCAGGTGGCATCCTGGCCTGTATCAAAAACAGTGTGGACAGTAGGACCAGATAAGTGATTGTCCCACTGTATGCAGCACTGATGAGGCCACATCTTGAGTATTGGCTTCAGTTTTGGGCCCCTCACTACAAGGACACTGAGGTACTATAGCATGTCCAAAGAAGGACAGCAAAGCGGGTGAAGGGTCTAGAGCACATGTCTTATGAGGAGTGGCTGAGAGAATCGGGGTTGTTTAGTTTGGAAAAAAGGAGGCTCAGGGGAGACCTTATTGCTGTCTACAAGTGCCTGAAGCAAAGTTGTAGAGTGGTGGGGGGGTCAGTCTGTTTAACCAAGGAAGAAGTGACAGGACAAGAGGAAATGGCCTCAGGTTGGGCCAAGGGAAGTTTACATTGTATATTAAGAATAATTTCTTTACTGAAAAGGTTATCAGGCTTTGGAATAGCTTGCACAGGTCAGTGGTGGAGTTCCCATCCCTGGAAATATTTGTCATGTAGATGTAGTGCTGAGGGATATGCTTTAGTCGAGTTCTTTTTAAAGTTAGGTTAATGATTGAACTCGATGATTTTAAAGGTCTTTTCCAATCTAGGCAATTGTGTGATTCTGTAAGATTTCTGAAGACTGGAAGTAAATTTGTTCTGATCTAGTTTGTTCTAATTAGCAATGATCTGGGGGGAGACATACCTTCTTATTTCTCATCTGAAGTCTAGATTTCTAATAGTACTTCAAATCCTGAAGCTCCTGAATGACAGATAGAAGGATTTTCAAAACATCTATGAGCTTTAGAAAATATGAATCTTTAGACATCTATATGCTTTGTAGATATAGCCATTTAGAATCAGAAAAATTATGGACATGATTCTGTATATCTCTTCCTTACATTTTACATAAGCGAGTTAAAGATTTACCGCTGTCCTATAAATACTGGCCAGGGATAACTTCCTCAGAGCTATTACATGGAAGTTACCTTGTTGTCACAGGAAGGAAGCTTTTGTACTGCAGAAAATGTATTTATGCTGGGAACCATGCTAAAACTCCCAGATTTTGGCAAATTTACTTTAATTCAGAGATGGCTGTAGGTTTGACAAAAACTACAAAATTTCTCAGAGTAGGTGTTTTCCTGAGATGGTCCAATCACAATTGTGATTTGAGAATTGTACAGATGCCTTTTTCAAGAATTTCCATGTTCTCTGGTTGCTAACTTCCATCACAACCTCCGTATCTGAGAAGGAAAAGTTGATGTATTGATCCGATTCTAACTCCCACCTTAGTGGCCAAGAGCTGGTATTGGCATAGCCCAAATGGTGGGAAGCAGGCAGCCAGCAAAGCTCCAAAGGATGACACAAAATTATCTTGTGTTCTAGCACTTTTCTCAGCCTTCACCCACTTTGCAGGACCTGGGGCATGTTTCTCCTTTCCCACTTATTCTCACACATACCTACCAGGGTTCTTTTAGGTAAATGGAGTCACACAAACTCATTCTATGGAAATTTGGCATGTACCTTAGGAACATACCTTAGATATAGAAATATGGGCCACTGAGTCATTCCACAGTGCCTACTAAATCAGAGACAGAGTTGGCTGTCTCAAATTGAACATATCTTTATTTGTCACAAAACCCACTATGCAATATACAGGGAGAGGATGAGGCCCTCTTTAACTTCTCCAATTCAGTAGAAAGATGTCATATGCTTACACAGGTAAAAAGTGTGGACCCACTTATGCATTTAAATATTTCAGTCACAAAAATACATATTATTATCTCTGATTATCTACCTTTCAGAAAAGAATATACCAAGTCTGGAGGCCATATAATAATTTTTTAGAACACTTGTAACATGTAACAGAAATGACACTTTGTTGAACAATTTTATAACATTATTAAACTATCTATCTCAAATGTAATCATTCCTCCTTAAAAAAAAAAATAATTAAAATCCATCTTAATGGAATACTTGTGTGTGGTTTACAGAGGATTCTGCTCCTAGATTCACAAGCCAGCATGTACTCTGTAGTGTTTTATAAATATGTAATGACAACATGGAAAAGAATTCTAATCTATAATGCCATTCAAAATAGATGATTGACAAACAAGGCATTCATTATTAGAATAGGTTATAGTATTAGATTGGAAAGTAATAACTGCATAATAAATTCAATCTGATTTACATAGCTTACTTTTATCCATCACAGTGGCATGAACAGACCTTTTGATTATCAGTTCAGGGTACATATGAGAAATAGACTCAGAAAAAATCAGACAAAAAGAAGCTTCTACAACTTTGAACTGTTCCAAAGCTCTCATAGTATGTACAAGCAGATTTCACACACATTCCAGCCAGCAAGGCTGGAAGATGATCTCTTTCAGAAGTAGGTTGAAGGAGAGGGAGATAGGTGAGTTATAATCATTAGGATGGCTGAAGTGAAAGTTTTATCTCTGCACAGGGTCTGTCTGGGATGAAGTTACAAATTTCACCTACTTCATAACAGCCAGTACGGCATTGTGCTCCACAACTGTGGCTAAACAGTGTTAACAAACCAGTGTTTTGGCTGCTATTGAAGAGGGTTTACATGGCACCAAGGCTCTCTCCCACATACCTTCTACCCCTCAATGACAGTGGGCTGGGGTGGACAAAAGTTGGGGAGTGGCCTTAACCAAGACAGCTGACCCAAGCAGACAAAAAGGATGTTCTATATCAAATGATGTCATGCTCAGCAGTAAAAGTTCAGTGAAAGGAGGAGGAAGGAGGGACATTTGTGGTTATTACATTTGTCTTTCTGAGTAACCATGAGGCATGCTGAAGCTCTCTTTCCCAGGCAATGGCTGCATATCTGCCTGCTGATGTGAAATATTGAATGTTAGTGAATTTTTGCTTTGCTTCTGTGCAGAACTTTTGCTTTCCTTATTAAACTGTCAAGATCTCACTCCATGAGTCTTTTTGCCATCCTTACATTTTTCTCCCTATCCCTCAGGAGAGGGAAGTCAGCACAAGGCAGTTTCTATCCACCACAGTCTCCAAACAACCTTCAGTTTTATACTGCACTGATTTCCTCTGGGATATCCTTCTAAACTACCAGTTGCTAACACTCTGATAGTTTGGTTTTTTTTGCGATGACTGAAGACAAAATTCAAAAGAAAAACTAGACAGATGGAAATTACCTCTCTTAGAGTTAGACTTGATTAGAAAGTAATAGCCACAGAAGTCAGAATAAGCACAAGAAAATAGGTACTTTAAGGCTCATCCAAAAGTTTGTCACTACAATAGAGTAGAATTCCTCTTCCCAAGGAGGCAATGTGTCATCTTGTAAACAGCCTTCGTCACTTCTAATACTATCTACTTTCCGTCTTTCCTTTCCAGAGCTATTCGTGACAGTCTGTCTAAGTCTCTGACCTATGATGGACTCATATTCTGTTATGGCCATTAGTGCAAATTTAAAGCAGTTCATACCAAATAATCTCAACTAATGACTCCATATACTTACTTGCCTGTTAAACTTATACCCTGGGGATATAATTTGCAACTTTAATGCGATGAACTAGAAGGGAGGAACTCATACTGGCAAAGATGCATGAATGGGTTAATATCGGTTCTCAAAGTCCTCTGCATGAAAATATTTCTGAAAATGTATCTGTTCCCCTTGGAAGAGTAGGAAACAGTATTTCTGATAACTATAAGGAACTGAATATATGTGCACTTTGTTCTACTGTCTGCATTAGGGATATACGTATATGCATCTGGACCTAGGTTGATACTCAAGAGAGCCGATGGAAGAGGTCTTCATCATGTCTTAACTGCTTTTTTTTATCAGGCTGCAGCAAGGGTCTGGGTACTATAGGACTTCTCCCTGTTTTTGTAATGACCAACAGAGAATTCTCACTACAAACAGATGTCATGTTTAAAATTTAAATATGAAAATAAATGTATCCTGCAACATGCTGTAAAGAAAATCACCTGACATCCTTCCTTCCACTGTTCTAATTTTAAGCTCCTCCATTGTGTAGTTTAGGCTACACTGAAACACAAACAAAATCCTTATACCCAAGAAAAAAACTACCACCACTACTAAGCTATTAGACAAGAATAAGTAATTTATGTATTCTTTGAATATATTGATCCAAGTAAAATGCTGGCTTAATCTATTGTTTATAAATTATGTCTTTAACCTTATTGTTCAAAATCTTATTTTATTGCTCTTGAAACATTAGACAATATGCTGATAGTCGCTCAGACTCCAGTTAATAATACCTGGGGTCTGAGAATATGATTTTATTTTTTTTTAGAGCTCGTTGATTTATTATATATGCAACTTTCTTTGGCAAAGTCAGTATCTAACAGTAATATTTTGGATCAGAAGCATTCAACTATGTTTAAAAATTAAACACCAGAACAGGTTTTTTCTGCTTGCCTCATTCTCAGGCTTTTATGACCACATACTATTTGACACTCCACAATATAAACATTGACAAATATAAATGAAACCAACATACATAATACTAAATACATCAAACACTGGACTGCTGTAATACAGGAAGCAGAATGAAGCTCTTACTATTGAGAAACTGCAGATGTACAGTACCTGATGGGTTGCAAGCCTTTTGCATCAGGGAACATGCATGTACTAGGGCAAGAAGATTTGTCTAGCTGTGCTTGCTATATAGATGTGAAGAGACACGTGCATTCTGAAAATATGCTGGTTTTTAAATGCATCTCCCATGGCCTTTTCTCAGGAGACAGTTTTATCATGTGCTTATGTCCCTCTCAATTTTATCAGAAGGTTGAAGCCCATCCTGTTCAGCTGTTCTCCCTCTGCCTGTTTCATCTCAGACAGTATATATATATATATATATATGAGACCATATATATATATACTATACTGACCAGTCTTCTGACATAAGCTAATAGCACAATTTCTCTCAGTATCTCAGTTCTCCTTGTACACTTTCCTGCATTAGATGTATATTGTTTCATTTTCTTTGTAAAATCCATATTACTTCCGGACAGTTTCTAAATGACTACTACAGTGTTTCAGTAAGAAAATATCTTAAGAGTGGAGATATTGTTATTACCAATGGACATACAGTCATAAATCTCAAATAATAACCTGATATGATTGACACTGACCTGCTAGAAAAGAAGTAAGCTTTTGTATAAATAGGTGGGTTTGATTTCTGACTACCTAGTGCACACAGTTGGAGGATAATGTTATTCTTACAACAAAAGTAAACACTGAATATATCTCATTCCTGTTGAACTACAACATATGGGGTTTTATTTTTAATTTTTAAAAATACTTATCTGTTCATTACAAATGGTAAGTCAATGATGTTTATAAGGTAATGTAATAGAACTAAATGAGTACAAATATCAAGAAAACAGATCCTTGGATATAGTCAGAATTCCTTTTTTTCTTTGACATTTCATTCATGGCAATGAAAAGGAATATTTTAAAATAATTCCCTTTCACTGTGCAGTACATAGAAATACAGTAACTTAGTTGCATTTTGGTTTTTACTCCATGAAAAATGTCAAGGGTTTAGAAATGTTTAATTCAGCTTTTCTCTTTTTTTTTTGTCTGTGTGTGCATATAGTGAACTCCACAGTGTTTTGAAAACAGCTGCCATTTGCCTGGATTCTGTGATGATAAGGAGACCAGGAACTTGGCTGCCCTTTCCATTGCTCTTTACAGTCCCCTTTCTAAAGACAAGTAGCACATGTCGCTTTCAAGACACTTTGACTTTGCTAGAGTTTTCTAGGTAGTAGACATGGGCATGATACAAATCTAATGAAGGTATGTGCTCTATTCGAACAGCATTCTGTGAAAGATTCTTTTTTTTATATAACATAAATCTGTGGGTAACTATGCTCTTTTTTTACCAAATGATATCAATTATACAACTGCATTTTAAATAAGAATACTATTTATTTTGCCATATATAGATTAATAACATAAATCATCAGAATCTTCACCACAGCCTGCTAACTAGGCTCATACATCCGTTCAGAACAAAGGTATAAGATCCAATACTTAAATGATCATGATTTTCATAATGTCATACATGGTTTAGGTAAATATTATTTACAGACTGATGGTGATTATCAGTTTCAGCTGAGAATAGCACTGCATTTGAGTCTCTTGGAATCTGCATCTTGCTGACTAATTAGATAATTACTAAAAGTTTTACAAAACTTGAGTATTTTGAAAATTCTAAAGGTGGAACATAAGTTCTAGGATAAGAATAAAACATAAAGGATATTTCCTTAAAGGCATATTCAATAATAAGAAATTCTGCAAAAGAGAGTAATTTCTGTAAAATAAATACAAAGTCACAGAAAACTCCTCTAGAGGAATCAGAATGCTTTTGTGCATAATTATTCCCTCACAGAGTTGAATTACTAACTTTTCTACAGCGTGGGGACAATAAAAAAGTAGTAGATTGAAACTGTGGATCTGATTTAATAACATATTTTGCTACTAATACTACATACTAAGGAGTTTTCAGAGATTGCAGTAAATGCCTAAATGTTGCTGTTCTGCGCATTATTAGGCATCTTTATGCTTCATCTAGCTACCTACGTAAATCACCGGTGACCGGAGTATATTTTTTAATATCTTATTGAACTGAAAGAATTGAATTAGGAAAGTAGAAAAGGCACCAAGACAGTGCAATAAACCACATAGAACAGTTTTACCTCTGTGAAACATTTCTGTCATGCAGGGAAGGTGCTGAAGGGTGTGGTCAAGCAGTAAATATTTAATTATCATTACAAACAAACTGCAGTGGATAGATGTAAAGGGATCAAAGACACTTTAGCTATCCAATACACAACTGAATTTCTGCCAAGAATGCCTCCCATGAAAGAAAATATTTCATTATGAATTCTAGTCTCTGTCTTTGTGTAAGGGAAATTAATGGGATTTTTGTCTTACTAAGAAATGCTGAACAAGTGTCTTCATTAACATCTAAATCATAGCTCCTGAATAGAAATATAAAAGAACATGAGGAATATGATTAGATCCACAGATGCAAGAAAACAGAGAAGAGAATACAAGTTGCTCCAAATTTAATCTCCTGTGTCATGAAACTGCAGATCATCCAAAATGAAAACCAACAGATATGAGCAGTGTGAGACAGAGAGAGACAAAGAAATAGAACCTGAAAATCTTCAGAAAATAAAGTTTTAAATACTTCTTTTTAGGAGAACTGTGATGCTGTTTTAACAACACATTTTAATTGGCATAGTCTGTAAATCAGATTTCGTTCATATTATTTATGTTTTTGTAAAGAAAATGTTTGGAAGCCCAAGAATTAGATGTTTATCCCTTAGAAGCAGTTTGTATACAGGCCACCAGCCTTTTTTTTTTTTTTTACAAGAGTTCTGGTATTTAATTTTATTTACACCTATAAAGTGTGAAGTATTTCCAGTAGTTTGTGCTTTAGTCATGTTGGAATTGTAACCTTTCAGGAGACAAGATGGTCATTTGGCCCTATTGAGAAAGAGCTGACCACTCTGAAAAATAGACACCTGGTAGGTACGGTTAATGCATAGTCTCTTTTGTTTTGCTCACACAAAGACAGTCAGACAACAACATAATTAATCTTATTCTAATAGCTATGTGACCACCACTTTTGGCTTCAGCTTATGACAATAGCTTATACAGTAACATGAAATGCCATGCTGATTTCACAGAATCACAGAATCATCTAGGTTGGAAAAGAGCCATGGGATCATCGTGTCCAACCATTCACCGTACTCTACAAGTTCACCCCTAGACCATATCCCCCAACACTACATCTAAGCGATTCTTAAACACATCCAGGGATGACGATTCAACCACCTCCCTGGGCAGCCTATTCCAATATCCCACCACTCTTTCCATGAAGAATTTTTTCCTAGTGTCCAGTCT
>JANHFX010028665.1:0-32537 GCA_027560015.1 Chloroceryle amazona
CCCTCTTGTCCTGTCACTGGTTGCCTGGGAGAAGAGCCTGGCCCCCGCCTGACTACAACATCCCTGCAGGTAGTTGTAGAGTGATAACGTCCCCCCTGAGTCTCCTCTTCTCCAAGCTGAACAACCCCAGCTCCCTCAGCCTCTCCTCCTAAGATGTTTCCCCCAATCCCTTCACCAGCCTCATCGCTCTCTCCTCTGGACCTGCTCCAGCACCTCAATGTCCTTCATGAAGTGAGGGGCCCAGAACTGCACACAGTACTCGAGGTGAGGCCTCACCAGTGCTCAGTACAGGATGGGGCATATAAAAGACACCTGATTACCATTTTCATTCAAAATCTCTATTATACCCTGTGCGACCATTTCAAGTATTTCTGAGTTCGTTAATTCCTACCATTGAAATGTTACCACATTACAGCCTTTAGTCAGCAAAATCTACTAGTTTTGATCAGTTTTTCCTGGAACAGTAAATTTTCTACTTCTACAAAAGTTATTAAGCAAAACCACTTATATCCAAGTATCATTTGTAGAAGTAAAGAAGCAATTATATTAAAAAGGTTATTCACATGCCAAAACATAATGGTATAGATCCCAATCTTAATTACGCTGATAAAGATCTACAATAAATGTCTTTGAAATCACTGGAGTTAACCAGATTTTTAACTGATTAACCAGTTCAGAATCTGGTCTGCTGAAGTTCATCTGGTAGGCACAATGGACTCAATCATTAATTGCCTTGAATGAGGTCTACTTGTTTCAGTATAATAAATACTACTCTCCCTTTCTGCCCAGCATGCAAAAAAAAAAATAAATAAAAAAAATTCAGAAGAGCTCCACTTTCAGTGAATTCTTAACACTCACATCCAGGTTTAACATAAGAAAGCAAGGATGAACATACCATTTCTGCAAAAACACTGAATGTTCCCTCTGCAAAGCTATTAAACTTCTTTTCAACTGCACTGAGCCCAAGCCAAATGTTAATACGCAGCTCCACAGGCATTTTGACATCTTTCATCTTGTCCTGTGGGTACTGGCACACAAACAGAAAAGTTATTCATTGTCATGTTATACAAGTATTGTAGCTTTCAGTAAAATATATATACGATAACAGAGATATGACTAATAAAAAATTATTTTCTCTCTTCCTGTACTGCATTTCCTCAAAAGCCTGTAATAAATAGCTCAGGAAGGTATCATTCTTTAAATGGTACCTGCCTAGGGCATGTAAAAACCAAACACAGTAACAGTAGTATCATCCCTGGTCCTATACATTCTATCCCAAGTTTCATCCGGCAATGAGTTTTTAATTATGACAAGAACTTAAAATTTCAGTGTTGATGTTAGTGTTGCTCTTTAGGAGGCTCTGGAAACACAGAGGTTGGTTAGAATGCTTCACCAGACATAGAAGCAATGCACTGATAAGGAGGCCTGCATAAAACCATGAAGATAAAGGCTTGTCTGCTTTGAAGCATCAATCAATATAACTGATAGTAGACTAACCAACTCTGTCAATGCTATTGTTCCACAGTTAGATGATCTTTTTTTCTGGTTAAGTTTACTGAAATTAAAGATGATATCAACTTAAATGGAGAAAGGCATTCCTATTCAAGAGTAAGACTCAATACAGCGAGACATTCTAGTGTCTGGGTATAGACACGCGCTGTATTACTTCCAGAAAACAACCCGAAACTTTGAATACACCAATGACAGTAACACTTAAGTCCTATCACAGCTTTGAACTCTGTGAGAACAGCCAGAGAGTTGGCTTTTAATCTGTTCTGAGTTTTGACTCCTCATTTTTCATATTTGTTTGTATGTTTCATGGTGATGTCAGAATGCATCACAGTATCACAATTTGGCAAGTTAATTTGGGGGGGGGGGGAGGTACCTTTAGGAAGATTGTTTGCGTCTTTCCACAATATTTACCAGATGATTCAGGGCTTGTTGTGGAATACAGCACTTGGTGTGCAGGAACACGAGCATAAGCCAGCCTTTTCTCCCCTCGGATCATCCATATGATTACATCAGGCATGCTGTTTTGTGGCTGTGGATTATTTGTGGGGAAAAGAAAGTTAAGAATGGTAATTCATACAGTGTTAAAGTAATATAATGCTTAGACAACAGAAACATAAATTAGGATTTATGTCAAAGGATTTATCAGTTAGAATTGATAATTAACATGAACTTATGATAAATTAGGGTTTTTTTTGTTTCAAAACTATATATTGCATTATTTGCAGTCATTAAAAATACCTTTGAGATTATTAGAAAGCAAGTAAGTTTTATTTAAAAAAAAAAAACAAGTCCTGTATCTTTTGCAGTTTTATCTAGAGGCATTTTGTATCTCAATTCCTTTATGGCAATTACAAGTGACCGATCCTAAACGCTAATGCTTTGGGCTGACATATTTAAGTGCTACATATTTAAGTGCTTGTAATGCTTCCATCTTAAGGGCAGATCATTGTAAGACTTTTAGCAGAAGACAGAAACAGCCTACTGCTATCTTTTTGCAGCTCTGAGCGCACCTTTATATGCTAGCTGCAAGTCTACCAAATTATTTGCTCCTTAAAAAAAAAGCCAAACCAAACCAAAAAAAATTACACACCGAAACAGATTTAACTGTTAGAAGTTGATTACTCTGGCTAACAGTTTGCAGAAGTACAACATATATCCCGCAGTCCCTGAACCAGCAATGTGACTTGTAATTTTAGAAGAAAAAAAAGGGCAAAATACTGTCCCTTTAAACAGAACGGAGTCTATTCTACAAAACACAAAGTGGTTATTTCCCAACACACATCCTCACTGAAGACAGCAAACACACTAGAACGTTATATTTAAGTAAATCCTAATTACAGAGGGGAACATTTGCTTTCACAGCATCTGTGAAAGTTAATTAAGGATGAAAGACCTGGGGCTGTTTAGCTTGGAGAAGAGTGAGAGGGGATCTTATTAATGTTTACAAATATCTGAAGAGTGGGTGTCAAGTAGAAGGGGCCAGTCTCTTTCCAGTGGTGCCCTGTGACAGGATGAGAGATAATGGTCACAAACTGGAACACAGGAAGTTCCACCTCAACATGAGGTGAAACTTCTTTCCTGTGAGGGTGACAGAGCCTGGAACAGGCTGCCCAGCGAGGTGGTGGAGTCTCCTCCTCTGGAGACTTTCAAAACCCACCTGGATCTGTTCCTGGGTGGCCCACCCTAGGTGATCCTGCTCTGGCAGAGGGGTTGGACTCAATGCTCTCCAGAGGTCTGTTCCAACCTCTACTATTCTATGATTCTATTAACTAAAATTACTGTTCTAAGGAGAGTAGAAATTGCTTGATCAGCAGTGAACACTGCACCAGTTTGTGTTAAACAGCTACTTCTAACTGTATCACTGGTATGATGTAATACTAACCTCTTCACTCAGTTGCAGTAACTTATCCAACCAATCCTCAATTTCTGACAGAGTGGCTTTCACATCAGTAGCTTCATTTCTCATCCTTGCCGCTGCTTCTCCAATCTGTTTGAGAGACTTGAGACGCAGTTTTTCTATCTGAGTGTCAAGGACTGTAATATTAGATTTGCCTTCTATGAGGGGAAACGGTTTACTGCAAAGAGAGTATTTATTATGGTTAATCTGAAGTGGACTTCATCTAGCCTCACACTAACAGTGGACATGCATATAGTGACAACAGATAGAGTGCTAGTATTTCCCCTGATTGAATATTGCCCGATTAGTGCTACAGCATCTATTTCTGCTGAGACTTCCACCTGCCAAAGTGTTTACAGTAAGCAGGGAAACGCTGTGTGTACATAACAAAGACCAACACAGAATAGTTTGACTTGTAAGCTTTAATGTAACTGCTGCTAACCAAACCAAGCAAAATCCATTTTGCTACATATTCAAATTAGAAAATTATTGTCTCAGAATGTACACCTCAAAAAAGAGATAAGCCTTCAGACCAAGATTAGGTTCCTCTCCTTCACTAGAAACTGTAAACATACAAATAACAGCTTGTGTCTATGACATGGCATGAAAAATACCGTACTCTAAAAGAAATCCATGGCACAGAACTTATGAGTCACTAGAGGGCAGAGTAACTACTTAATGGAACTAAGAAACCCTATAGCATTAAAGCCCAGGAAAAATGAGCTTTTTTGAGCTGATGGATGGTTGAGGAAAAGACAGCTTATCAAAGACCAGTGACTATATCCATTTAACAGATTTCATTAAGAGGTCTTTACTATGATACTTAATTAAAAACAAAACAAAAAAACAACGACTTTGACAAGTTTGAAAATACAGACTCTTCTCTGACCTATTTTTAACGAGAAGCCATGTATTTGCAAGGGCTTTGATTCTGCAAAACCTTGCTAGCGATTACTGTGCCTTCCACTGTAGTTAATTCTACTAATCTTATCAGAACTTCCAGAGAGTCACCTCATTTTAGGTTTAAATGGTGCACTAAAAATTGTCTCACACTCATAACTCGTTTAAACTTTATCACGACAAGGAAAACTGTTCTGTGAATTCCACACAGGGAATTGTCCTTGACACAGGTTTGATGGCTGCTGAAAAAAGCCATAAAGAACATTGTAGCCTATGAAAAACAGGAAGCTCATTTGATTGATATATCTAGGTGCTATTGCTCCATAACTGTTGAGTGTTATTTTATAAAATAATGGACTGAATTAATAACAGTGCAGATGTGTATCAGGAAGATGGGCTGACATAACTAGCCAGCAACACATAACTGATATAAAACCTGAAGTACCTACACACACCATGTTACAGTCATTTGCCCTTGACATTTTGCTTTCCTAAAGTATGTCAGTTCTTTCTCTCTGCTTTCTTCTAGATCACAGCAGGTATTCTCTGAAGTTAATAGTTTATATTTTGACATAAGCTGTCTATCATATAATTTTTTGCTAGTATATAATGATTTCCATTGTTTGTTTTTAGCTCTGTTCACTTTTCTATTGGATCTACAACTTAATGAATTTCTACTCTCATTTCTTGTTCTCTGTTATTTCCTCTAATGGATAATAACTGTTCTCTCATCTTCCCTTTCCTTTTCCTGTGCTGTTTCATCATGCACTTTGAACTGGGGAGACACATTTGAAAAACATTAATGTCTCCCTCTGTTAATGTCTCTCTCTCATACAATTCCTTCCTCTCTATTTAGAATTTATTTTCCTTCAAAATCCAAAGTGCTGACCCCTATTCCTTCTCTGAATACTCCCATACATACAGACACGTTGACTAAAGGCTTATTCAGAAATAGCATCTTTATGGCGCTTAAGCTCTGAAGAGCTTTTAAATTCTTTTTAGTTTGGGCTTACAAGTAAATCATGGAATTTCTTCCCTCTTCAGTTTCAGAAACAACACTGAAAAGTGTAAACAAATGTACACGAGGAATTCTAAAGAAGGCACGATGGTACAAAGGCAGCAGCATTCCACAATTTCACATTTTCAGAACAGTCCTGCCTTAGATTTTTTCAAGGGATGCAGTTTTTTTTACTGGCAGTGACTAAGATAAAAGTGAATTACAAAACCAGATGGATGATCTCATTTGCAATATCCATGCTGATTTATTACTTTCAGTGACTTTTCAAACTTCAGTTCTCAGATGAGTTCATAGCAGTAATCAGTTTTATAGCCCTTAGAATTTGTTCCCACATAGTAAAAGCAATAGCAAAGACTCTGAGGAAGCCTAGAATGATAATCCAAGAGGAAAAAAAAAAAAAAAAAAAAAAGGCACTTTTACCTTATATCTTCTGTAAGTTCATCAATAAGTTTCAACCACACTTCAGCTAATTGGTGTTCAGAAATTTTAGCCTGCATTCCTGATTTTAAAGCGGATAAGTTGGATTGCTGATGGATTTAAAAGAAAAGGATTTGCACTTAGAAACTTACATTGTGGTTTACCATCAATATGAATTTTAAGACTTTAATCTTATTTATAAAATAAGACTCAGTTGTTCAAACTTGATTCATACTTACCAGGACTATTCCAATGTTCTTTCTCACTGTATTTAAGAATACATGATACTGCACCTAATTTCCAAACCAAACAACAATTCTACAGATTTAACATGCCCCCAAACAACAGCAAGGACTCTTCCTTCCCATGGGAAATCCCTGCAGATTCAAGCAGGAGCGTGCTGGGCCAGAATACAGACCTATGATTAGCAGTGCTGTCTGTTACATTGAACTATGTTTAATTGCAAATAGGAAAAAATGAGGGAAAAGTGTCAGAAAATTGTTCCATAATTTGCTCAAAATGTGACTTTTGATTATACCTCTAAAGGAAAAAAGGAAAAATGAAAAGTATATCACTAAAAGAAAGATGTTAGGTGTCTTACCAGTCTTTCAGCCACATTTAGGATCACGTTCACAGGGTCTAATCTATGACTTATGTCCTCCCAAAAGGAAGTCAGTGTTACAACTGGCTTTGTGTTTGACCATGGCAAGTAGTAATAATAATTACCTGGTGAGAGACATTGGTATGTTAGAGTTAGAATTCATGGCAGGAATACATACCGTACACTGCACAACTTGCTACATTTATTTAATATATGTACTAAAATTCAGTAAGAACATACAAGCTAGTTCAAACTTGGCAAAGGATTTGCATTTTTCAGCCACTGCAGCATCTGTTGGAAGGTAAAATTTTACTTCAAATTGTTCCAAAATCGAATGGAACTTTTTCGATAAATTAACTGTTAACATGTTAATTATTCTTTCCCGTAACTCAACGATGTAGATAACATATTAATACAAGTGTATCTCTGAAAGAAAATACTCAATTATTTTCCAGAGTAAACCTGATTCCTTCATTTAATACACTCCCACTGCCTGCAGTTAACAGAAATAATTTATAGCCAAAACATATTTTCCTTTGATCTAGCTAGGCTGTTTTCTTCTAGGCAGCCGACACCTGGTTTAAAAGCACATTTTTATTTTATTCTAAATCAGAATGTTCAAAGGATATTTTCCCTATTTAACCCCAAGATTTAGATACCTTACAATAATGTGTTTTTTTTTTTCTTGACAGTTTTCCTCAACACATCTAGTACACAGTCAAAACATTTCACTGAATTCTGTAAAAGTTCCTTCAATAATCTCTATAGGCTTTGCAGCATGTATTCCATAAACATAACCATCTCAAAAGCTATGAAGACCCACACGGTCTTTTCTGTCGTGTTTTCAATAGGTTTTTAGTGCATTTAGGGCTGTCACAACAAAGCTATAAAATACCACTTTGAAAAGAGAATATTATGTCATTTTATCCCTGTACCAGCAGCATCCTTACCATCAAAAACAGCACGACTGTACTGAGTTGTTGATGCCAAAGGTTTACAGGTGGTATCAAACTTGTTGCCATAGTTACCAATGCTAACTTCAAACTGGATAGGCTCCCCAGTGTCTTGCAGCATGGTAGCAGAATGAAACACAGCAGCCAAGCAGAACTTGCGCCTGCGCTGGTATTTCTGAAAGAAGAACCTTTTCAGTTGAATATCAATATTTGTAAAACAGGATCCACGCTTATAGAACACAACAGCAATTTCTTAATGCAAATAATAATTTTAGTATTTGTGCTACTTTCTGGGAAGCAACCAATATATGTGTATAATAAACTGCTGTATTTGAGATTTATAATCTCAAATTAACATTTCATGCTAAAAGGGTATGACATTTTTGCAGCCACACCATTAATAACCACCTTTCTTAATTCTGAGAGTCAACTCAGTTGTTTCAATTTTAGTATTTTATACCATTCTCCAAAAAAACAACCAGCCCAGCCACATCTCCATTACCAACACTGACAATTAAATCAAGGATTTACCTCAACAACCAGTAGATCATCATTAGGAATCGTCTCTAACTTTTTACTGTCAGGTTTGCTTTCAAGTACTGTAGATAGTTCAACCAGTATTCTCCCTCTGTAAGCAACTCCTTCTCCCTGTAACATAATCACATGTTGAATCTCATTTTATGTATTTCTTCTAAAGAAGCTCTTTCTTTTGCTGAACATGATTCTGGCTTCACTGAAGTGTTTTCTAAACTTCTGCAGAGGCATGGATGTACACATTTGAACAAATTAAATAAAGCAATGTGCTTTAATTAATACAAGAAGTGAAAAATATATACTTATGAGAACAAAGAAATAGGAAATACAAATGCATGCAGAGACGCACAGAGTGAAAATCATGAAAATCACTGCTGCTCCTTTAGAAACACCTTCAAAATAAAAACAGATAAGAATAGAAAATACCATCATACTTCCTTATTAATCATAAATATAAAATATTACTCAGAAAGAAACACCAAAAGGAGTGTAATGTCAAACAAATAAAGAAAACATTAAAATTAATTAATTCATTGATTAAAAACAATTAGGGTGAATCCTTTTATCAAAAACAATGAATAAAGGAACCAACCTTTCCAGAGTTTAATTCATCATATGGGTCTGGAAATCCAGTGTATTCTCTTGGACTTCCATAAAAGTTTAGATAACAAGGTCCAAATGTTGGTAAAAAGCCAACTTCAGTTTCTCCAGTGTTTACTAGAAGAAAACATTATGGTTGTATCTTTGATAATTATAATTCAAAGCCAGAAAAACAGTATTACTATTAAACCCAGTAGCACAAATGTTAGATATTAGTTAGGTATTAGTTATTAGTAAAGTAAGAACACTTTATTCTCTAGCTATGCTATATGAATTTACAGTAATTATACCAGTGACTTTACCTGTTTCTAACCTCCTTCTTCCTTGTAAAATACTTACTAGATACTACTTCAAGCAATAAAAAAACTGACAGAATAAACATAACTTCAAAGTTTCAGGTTTTCGTTTATGTGAAAGAACAATGTTCTCTTATGTTATCAGAAAACATGTTTTCTAGAAAGAAATGGAGTAAAAAATTTGCAATCATTTAAATGAATTAGGTTCTAGCTAAACAGCTCCAAAAAAAATGCACATCATAGCAGGAAAACCCACTACTGTTTAGCATAATTCATCCTATTGTTCTTAGTTTTTAGTATAATTTTTTCTGTGGTTATACTTCAGGGTAAAACACAGACTACTGCAAACTAACCTTAACTGTTACAGTGCACTGTTTATGCCAAAGCTATCGATTGATAGATTTGATGAGTAGTGCAAAGAAAATTAAAACACAGTAAGCAACACAGGTGCATAAAAAATCTGCATAGTTTTGAGCTAAAAGGAAATTTTCTATATTATTTTCCTTCTTGTATCTTATTTTTTCTCTTTGAACAAATGACCCTAATATCAGAAAAGGTTCTAAACCTTACAAGAGGTACCAGAATGATCTGAAGCCCAAAGAAGGATAACTTTATCACAGGAAAGGGTGGCTGAGATAAGAAAGTGAAAATAAAGGGTAACGCCTTGTTTGACTTTGCCACTGTGCCTAATGAGTGACACAAATGGGTAATAAAAATTAATGTGATATCTTGATCTAATTTCCTCTCAACATGAAGTCACATAAAATCTGCAAAATATAAGATAAAGCTTTGCAGTTCTTATATTTTTCATTTGGATGCTTTCATATCCTTGTACCTGAATCAGAAACAGATCAAAATTTGAATAAAAAAGAATTCAGACTCTTGTTGGAATACTGTCCTACTTTTTAACAGTTCCAACATGAACTGCCCACATCAGATCTCAACAGGACTAGATTTAAGGTACAGATCTGTGTTGAATTAATGCAATCACTGCTTAGTATGCCAAGAAATTAAGTAAAATATAAATTTCAAAACAAACAAAACCCCTACCAAATGTGGAAGAATATTTTTATATTTGTTTACATTTAAAATCCAATTGTTTACATCTGGGAGGCTGATGATCACATATTACAGAAAGCTATTCCAAAAAATTGCTTCAGCCTTTACCTTAATATTACTTTAATAAGAAAGATAGCAATTTAAGTATGTGCAGATGAATGTTTACCTTTCAGCTGCACTCCAATTGTATTTATTTCTCAAGATACAAATATTTGCCACAAGGTCTTTCAAAACTGGATGTCAACCCAGAGAGTTGTGTAAAAAAGGCATCTCTCTAGGTTTTAACAGATTTCATTTTTTAGACTTCTTTATATTACCAATTAAGAATAAGCAAAACAGCTACTAATTATTTTAGGCAGTTATTTACTTTTGCAGGGCTCTGCAGCTGCAAATATAGTTGGGATCTCATAGCTAAGTTAAAAATTGCAAGCCATTGTTAGACTAAGCACTTTATAATTGAAGCAACTGCATGCTCAACTCTAAAACACAGCTTGAAGCACCAGCCAAACAGAAATATTCACAAAACAGTTCCAGTGCCAAAACTGTTTTATACAGTTCGTTGTCTTTGATACTTTTTCATCATAACCGTGAAGTCTTTTAGACAAAATTATTTTAAAATATTTTTTAAGATGATGGGCTTTCTTAGGCAATACTTCTCAGTTTGGGCACTGGAAAGCAAAATCAGTAACAGATGAAGATATAAACCTTCATATGATGAAGCCCCTGTTCCCGAAGACGAAAATTCTATATTATGAAAAGAGAAGAAATTACATGACAAGTAATAATAGCATTTTAAGAACCAATACATCACAAAGCAGTCTACTTTTAAAATGAAGTTGAAGGCCTGAGAAAAGATAAAGTTCACGCACGTTAGAATTTTGCTTCCTGATTAAAACATGAAAGTATTACATGTCCTGTACAAAGGGATGCAGCTGACATGATGCTTCCATTCCAGCTTTGTACAGTTCCCCACAAAACGAAATTTGATTTTTAAAGTTATCAAAAATCTTAACAAAAATTAAAAAACCTCACTACATATCAGGCCCCATTAGGATATCTTCATTTACTGAAGACTCTGAACCAGTTCAGTTTCCCAATCTTTTAGAAGCCAGAGAAGCATGCCAGGACTTCAGGCACAGCATTGACCTCAGGGGAAGATAGTATGTGATTTTACATGGAAATGCCTATTCCAATATCAGTCCCTCAGCTGAGAGAATATCCAGGTAAGATTTTCTCAGTTACTTAGTGTCAGGGTTTGAAGTATAAATGAGATGTGTCTCAGCAGCAGTTAAGTTACACAAAAGTGGGTAGTACAAGTGATCTCTCCAGAGCTGAATTTTCCCCCCTCACCCCAGCCCTTCTGTCTTTGATTTCCCATTATATTTTTCTGTAACCCTTTCTTTTGCCCCTTTTTGTGTGTGGAATACATGCAAAGAATGTTTGCAAAGTTTTACTTCAACACCAGAACTTCTAAGAGGACTGTGTTAGAAGTTTGAATTTATGTGGCTGAAAATACAGTTCTATCTGGTAAGATGAATACTTCTCTCAAGTCACTACAGGATTCGAGGCATTAATTTTGTGTTTAAACTCCTGACATATTCCTAATTATAACAGAAAAAATAGTATTTTAGATTCGTATTGTGGCAATGGTGGAAATGGTTTTCAGCCAGTGTCCTTCAACTCTTAGTGTAGAGACTTACAATAAATAAAACAGTAAACCTGTTTAGCCATGAACTCTACAATTCTGTATGGACAACTAATATGGCAACCTATAGTCATAAAAAGGTAAAACATTTTATCTGGCTAATTAACACAGGATCCTTGTCATGGAGCTGGCTCAACTGTATAAAAGATCTTGCTATAAAAAGAAAAGATTACAAAGAAATAATAGTCATGAAGTTACATTAGAACAGATATGTAACAGAATTAAAAAAAAAAAAAAAGTCCCAAAATCTTAGACAAAAAATTTATTCCTTATAAAGGTATTGTCCAAGGGGGACAACATGTTATGAACTTCATATTCAGTTCTGGTTTTTAACCATTACATGGCCAGTCACCTAGACTGACAGAAGCATGCAAATTAATTGTCTGATCATAGCACTGCAACTAAAATCTTCATTCATTGATGCTACTAAAATAATGGTTACTAAGTAGCAATTTGGAGCACTCCTGCAGTGAGATGCAGTGCCTGTTTCTAGTACACTACTGATCAGGGCAAAGACTGATCCAAGCTCCCCCCACATCTTAAAGCAGTCCTGTAGTACAGAGGAAATAAGCAAGTGGTTCTAGGTTGTTCCTGCAGGTTAGCTACTCAGGAACATTCCACAGTTTTTAGGTTTTCTTCCCAGAAAGAACAGACAGGCCTATAAGGTAGGAAAAAGAAGTCTTGCCTACTGGTACTGATGAAGTAGTAATTGTGAAACGGTGACTCTGGATTGGTTTTAAATTAAATGTCTGATTAACCATCTTCATAAATTTCCATCTCTTACTTATGATAGATTGTGGTAGCACAAGGTTTTCCAAATTTGGGAAAGTGCTCACAAATTTAATTAATTAATTATAAACAAACAAACACTGAATTTTGAATTAGTTACTACTATTTCCATAATGATGTGGTTTAAACATTAGAATTTTAATACTTTACTTTGAAAAGTCCCACGGTATGGTCTATAGGAAAACTCCAGAAACAGATAATCATGTTGCCACAGAAGTGAGCAACTATAGAAAAATACAATTTCTTAGCACATTAATCTTTGCTATTCCTCAAGACACAAGAGAGGATCGCAAGTTATATACTGCTCAATCAATTACCTTCAACTTCTCCTCCAGAAGAAGCAATTTTTGAGAGACTTAAGTATGTTGTTCCTACTACATCATTTTTTGTAAGACGATCCCTACAAAAAACAAAAACCAAAACCAAAGATATAATGGTGGTCATCCTACACAGAAGCAAGCTACCAGTGACTAAATGCACTCCAAGATGGTGCATACATATTGGATATCACCTGGAATGCTTTAGTATTAGTAATGCAGATGGTAATGGCTAGTTACAGACGTGGGCTGTAGCATGAAGTCACATGAGTTTTACACTAAAATAGTGATAGCTCAGTGTTCACTGCACAAAATTAACAATACTCCACATTATGCTAATCAAGTCTCTTGTTAAGAAGCCATAAAGAATGATACTTAAGCACTTGCCTAAATACTCTCATAGACTGTAAACATATCTGGCATCTGTAGAACCAGATTCTTCTTCACTTAATATAATCTATGTTGTATAGTACTTTGATTAAAAGTCACAACTCACCAGTCAACAACTGCAAGTTTTATTTTCTCACACATCGAGGGAAACTGAAAAAATAAGCAATTAGAACAAACCAACCTATTACTTATTTCATCTCTGTAATGTTAATGCCCTGAGTTCCAAAAGGATGGCTGTTTTCTATAGAAACATGAAAAAAATCCTGACCTTGATTTGAAGATAAATAATTTGATTCCACTCCGGATTAGCATTTTTCTCAATTATATTTGTGCAAACCTGCAAAAAATGAAATAAACTACACACCACATCAAACAGAAAAAAAATACTAGGTATGATTTTGGATAAATCATATTCCGCTTGGTAAGATGAGAGGTAGTAGTTAATGATGAACCCTGAGTGGTTATGCTGCAATGAGCCATTAGCTTTCAATTGGTAAATTCTGCTAAACTGATCTGCATATGGAGCACTGATGACTATTAGAGGGAATAGAAAATTTTGAAAGTGTACTTAGATCTGAGACTGGAGTTACCCTACAGGAAAAAAGCTTGTTATTTCCATTAGCTACAATTTTATGTTCTTTCACTCTAGTACTGATCTCTTGTATCACATCAGAGCAATAAGACAAAGAAATGACTCTATTCCAACTTGCTTTATGCAGATTTTAGAGTAGATAAGAATATACTCTATGAGAGAGCCTACATTATTTGCCAGGCATGCCCACTGGAGATCCTCTACACTATTGGGCATGGGAACCTGACTATATAACATAATAAAGGACAGACATTTTTCTTCCAAGGAACATAAGAAAGTGTACAAATGCTGTTAACCTGCCCATAAAGATCTGCACCGTCAGTTACAGAAAGCAATCAGGAACAACCGGTAGGCAAGCAATCTGGCATGCAGCAATCAGCTGCTTGCATTTAGTCATACATTCCCTTTATTAGTCATCAGCTTTACACCCATCCTGCTGTAGTTTGTAGTCTGTCCTCATTTTACAAAATGAGCCTTAAGGGATAATGCTTTTTTATTTCTAAAATTTCAATAAACTTAAAAATTTATACTGGCATACGAAATCTGTTCTCAGGACTAAAATAAGAATGCAATGATTTAGATATTTACTAAATTACCTTTTTCCCAGCAAAAGAAACTTCTACAAATGGATCTACCAGGTTTTTCTTGTCTGCTTCTCCTCCAAATATTTCCTTGACAGTCTGTGCAAAAGCATCATCCACTGGAGAGATGTTAAGAAATTATGATTTATGCTCTTTTTATTATTTATGTTTCTTCAGCCTAAATAATAAATTGCTCATAGCAATCCCACCAAAATCAACCATCTTACAAATCTAAGCAGGGTAAACCATAATCTGACAAACAAAATTCTGAACAGTGTTGCTGGCAAAAATGGAGAATATATGTTTAGCAGCAATTTCAAGAATATACTCTCTTGGAATATCATAAGGAGTGTTGATGTGCTCCTGAATTTAGAGGCATAGCTGTATTTGAAAAACACTATGCATGTACCTGTAGACATTGTTGTTTGTAATAAGAGATACAGGTGAGAAATTATGCTAGGAAGGTATAAAAAGCCATCTATATTCTACCAGAAAACACATATGGCATATAATCTGAGAAGTAGCCCTTGTCTCAGCAATATAGGGTTGACACAAGTAAAATCTCTCTAAGCAAATTAAAATCAAACTGCTTACAAGATCCCCTGCCATCCAAGACTATTTAAGCTTACGGTGCTCCAATTATAGCCCTCAAACTGGATGCAGCTTTCTGGGATACAGCCAGTTCCTAGTCACTTCTTCCCTGTGGCCACTCAGCAGCAGGCTGCTGTCAATAGTCTGCCTTGGCATCAGTGGCAGCTGACTGATTTCAGCAGTCCTGTGGCCTTTCCCCCATTGTAAAATAGCTGCATCTGTGGGTACCTATGAAGAAGAATTAGGGGATTGCTGGAAAAAGGAAGGTGCAAGAGGCCATCAGCAGTACTACTTATCTACTAGGAACTAAATGGCCTTGGAAAAAAGGACTACTACAGGGAACCAGCTGTTTGATAACCTCTCAAGAGTGAGCAGGGATTGGGATCCAACAGATGTTGACACATGCACTGTATATGTACTTGAGCTAGACATGCACAGAACATCCAGCTTATCTGCATATCAGATGTACTTGAATGTTAGTTACTTGTATGTAACTTCTGCGATTGAGAAGGGCTATGGAAGATGACCCTTTCCCACTACCAGAGGCTCTGCAGCCTACTCAACAACAGATGGACATTACTAATCTAATGGGTAACACCTTAAACCATCCATTGCAAGAATTCAGTAGACTTACTGAGAATTACCAGAGGACTTGAAATGGGCTTCTACAGGCATCACAGAATTACCGGCTAAAGTAACGATGTAAAGCACTCAAGATGTTTCATGTTCAAGGAATGTTTCTGAACAGCTAACACAAATATTTCTCATGATAATCAAACATACCAATGGACAAATAGTAAGAGGCTACATACTTTGTGGAATGTCCTCAGCTCTGTAGATTTTGAGAAGGAAAGTGACCCATCGAAGTGCAATTCCAGCAGGTAGTAACAGATTGCTTTCCACATCATCTCTTTCATTATCTCTTTCCCTTTTTTCAACCTGTTGTAAGATACAGTGGTACATAGTATCTGCTATATAAGAAAGAGAGTAACGTATAGAATTAAGGTGATTTGTTAAAACTGGTGTCCACAATACTCTTCAGATGGAAGACTGTTGTCAGCTTCATAATAAAGAATGAGATTTTATCAAATTATCAGGCCACAAAAATGAATTCTACCTAAACTATTTTACTTACATTTTTATCTCTAGAAGACTCAACTGCAGGAACCCACTATAATCACACTTTAAAAAAACACCATCATCAGATGATGATGATTTTGGCATTCATAGAACACCAACTTCATGCTATTTGCATACTCATTTAATATTGTGGCAATTAGAAAATGCACACAAGTCTTTACCAGAACGTGTTGGGCTTGTGTCTGGTGAGGGTTTGGTAGCAGGGGAGGAGGCTACAGAGGTGAGTCCTGTGAGAAGATTTCAGAAGCTTACCTGTCTCCAAGTCAGACCCACCTGTGGTCAAGGCTGAGCCAATCAGCAACAGAGGAAGCACCTCTGCAATAAACATATTAAAAAAGGGAAAACCCTGCTGGGCAGCTTATTCTATTTTGGAGAGGAGTGGGATGTGAGAGGAACAACTATGTGAACACAAAGGTCAGTGAGGAAGTAGGGAACGAGGTCCACCAGAGCAAGACTCCACTGCAGCCTGCAGTGAGATGGCAAGCTGACCCTCTGCAGCCCATGGAGATTGATGGTGAAGATGCCTGTTTGCAACTCATGGAGGACTCAAAGGCCATGACCCTGAGGGAAGCTTAGGCTGGAGCAGTCCATTGCTGGGAGGACTACGCCCCGCTGAAGGGACTCACGCTGGAGAAGTTAATAAAAAGCTGCAGCTCACGAGAAGGACTCATGTTGGAGAAGTTCACAGATGACCACCTCCTGTGGGAGGGATGTCACATTACAGCAGGGGAGGATGAGGGGGATGGAGCAGCAGAAACAGCATGACAGACTGACTGCAACCCCCATTCCCTGTACCTCTGAGTTGCTGGGAGAGGGAGGAAGAAGACAAATCAGGAGAATAACTGAGCCTGGAAAAAAAAGGAAGGGTGGAGGCAAGGTGTTTTTAACATCTGATTGTATTTCTCACTATCCTGCTCTGATTAAATTGGTAAATTTGTGGTGGTTTTGTTGTTTAAATTTAATTTTGTTGTTTCCCCAAGTCATGTCTGTTCTTTGCCTGTGACCACAGTTGGTGGGTGAGCCCTCCCTGTCCTTGCCTTGACCCAAGGCTTATGTTGTATTTTCTCATCCCCATCCCACTGGAGGGGGTAGAAGTGAGTGAGCAGCTGTGTGGTGCTTTGTTGCTGGCCGAGTGGGCCTAAATCACAAAACAGAACTTACTGCTTCCTCTTTAAAAATAAATAGGAAAGATTTCACCACAAATAACATAATATCTTTATGTTTTCGAGAATCCTGAGGATAGCAAAAAGGAAGAGTTAATATGGAACAAGAAGAGATCTTCCATGGCTCTGGGGAAGCCTACCTGCTCCTTTCATACGCATCAACACAACCAGAGCTGGTCCAGAGGTTGCTTAATTGGACAGGGTAACAAAATAAGCTTTAAGTTAGCCACTTAGCACCATCTCTTGGATGCCCTTGAAACAACTTGTAAATCTTGTTTTAAATACTACTCACAGAGTGAATTATACAGTGTTCAAAAAATGCCAGGGGGACATGAAAAAATATTCATCAGGGGGAGAGGGGAAGAAAAACATTTAAATGAAACTTACTGGTGGTTCATCTCCAGTTCCCAGGACAAACATACTGACTTTCATATAGCCTTTAGCTCCTGAATTTGTATCTTCAGGGTCACTCAGCAAAAGCCATTTTCTCATGACCGCATGGCCTAAAATAAAACAAACCCACCTATTACAAAATGGGAGAAATCATAAAATCAGAGTCAACTGTTCCAAAAGCAAGCTTTATCCTAAAACTAATTACTTAAAAAATTTATTCTGTCCTAGGTGGATCCCACCAGTGCCATTCAAAACAAGAAATCTAGAGGCATTAAAATGTTGTGGCATACCAATTCAGGGACAAAATTATCAAAGATTTTTGCATTATTTTTCACATTTTAAGTCTTTGGTATCAAAACTAACGTCCAAATTTAGGTGCTTCTACTTCAACTTTTAACCACTTCTAACAACTAAAAGGAATCATATATTGCAGGATTTTTTTAAAGTTAATGCTTAAAGCAGCAACCTCAAATAACTTTCCATTAACTTTCTGCTTTGGCTTTAGAAATTTGAAGAAATGTTTCAGCTTCAAGTTTCAAGCTAGGAGAGAAGCTCTGAAGTAACTGTTACTTACCAGGCTCATCATAAACATAGCCGATGTCAATCTGAAATAAAGATCAAAGGCATTACCTCTGAAGAAGTACCAGAACAAAAAAATGGTAGGGCAATTCCCCTCAAGTTTTTATGAATACTATTACACTGTTCTTTTGTCACAAACAAAAGGAAGTTTACATAGCATATTCTTGCGAGGAAAAAAAAAAAAAGACAAAATGCCTTACATTGAAAAATGAGAGTTATTGAACAGATATGTCAGTCAAGAAGAAAATATAAGAAAAGATGTGTTAGAACTAACAGCTGTAGTGACTTTATTCTTTCTTCAGAACACTATCTTTTTTGTTTATCGGGAAAAGAAGATGGAACTAGCTTACTGCTTCTTCAACTCCCTATGTTTCCCCATTCTTTTATGTTCAGACAAGCTTTTCTCTTTTGAAAGAAATAGAAACAAACTCTTTTGTTCCATGAATAATTTCCTTTTTCTTTTATGAAGGGCAATTCCCCCTCCCCGTGTCAAATCTGGGCAAGACTGCACATATACCATGACTGCTTTAATTATATCAGATTTCAGACATGCTCAGGAAGGTTAGTACGTTTGCTCAGGGTGCCTAGGGCTAGTATTCCTTGCAGGTAAAGTCTGAAAGGTTGATTTTGTAGAGAGAACTACCCTTGCAGTTTTCTGCTGGAATGCATGCCTGCGGGAATAGAAAGCAGCTGAATGTCATGCTGTCACCACCTTAGTCAATGATCAATCCTCCACAGAACAATAGAACACTCACTGTCTGAATCACTGGGAATTACACAGATAATAATCAGTGAGAAGCAAAAGCAAACAGCTTCGTGGCAGAAGCTGCTTCATTTAGATAAAAGTGCTCTTCCACATTGGCATGTTTTTGTGAAAAGCAGGTCTTAAGACCTACAGAATTTATGTAGTACAAAATAAGCAAACAGCAAATACAGCCAACACTGATATTAGAAATGTTGTAATAGAGGATTCCAGTAGTCATTGCAATTGCCATGTGAAACTGTGTTGCTTTAGGAATAACAGCCACATGTCAGCCTCCCAAAATTGATCATCATAAATGCAAATAAAGACAATCTCACTAATATCAGAACCACAGAAATTACTTTAACTGAGAGACTTTTCCACCATCTCTTTTCCTTACGAAACTTGACCAAAGCACCACCTTTCCACATCACTTGAGAATGAGTATCTTTATGCTGCCATAGAGATCACTATGCTGCTGCTATAGACATCACTATTCCGCCTATTAGCTACCTAATAAAATTATTTCTTCAAACCCTACCTAATGGTTTCTAGCATGAGAAGCAAAATATCATCAAGTAATTCTTTGGCCCCACACTAAAGTATTATAAATGTAAATATTTAAAGCCAGTTCTTAAAGAATTCTCTCATTTTATTTTAGTAAAGACATGGAGTTGCTTCATACCCACCTTAAATTCTCCCATTAGACAGTCTGCTCGTAGAGAGTAAGAATCATACACCTAAAAAGACAGACAGACATGAAATAAGAATGTTCCTAAACAGCAGAGTGAAATAGCTGGACAACACTATATGCATCCAGCATCCTTTTGAAATATGCACTCTTTCTCTTACCCGAATGCTAACTGTTTCATCAAGCAACTCTAAAGGAGTCGTATGGACATTGTAGAAAAATATCTGTTAAGGAAAACACAAACAAAAAACCTATGTCAAAATGGCAAACATGTAATTCTTCGAACAGAACATGCAAAACCTCTTAAGGCTTGTAAAGCGTGCCTGCTACAGTACTTTTACCCTGCCTCCTTTCTGGACACATAATATGATTAATTTAGCACAGAATAAAACCCCTAAATTTAGGAAATAAACAGTACAAAATAGACAATCAGAACTTCCACTGGAATGAATGCAGTAGGCATACCTGTGCTGTGAACTTTCAGCAATGCCCCACTCTGCACTTTCCATTTTCCTCAGGGGAACAATTTTTGAGTTACTAATGTTGTTCATTTTCCAGGACATTTATTCCTGGTCTAGTCATCCCCATTGTAGCTGTTAAGGTGGTCTTGTTTAGGACTAGTGGTGATAGTGACTGTTATAATTTGCATCTTTGAAATAATTCCTATAGTTTGACAGCATAGAGATAACATACTATTAGCTTATCTTTGTTATTAACACTTTATGCCTCTCTAAGTTTGGTCTTTGAACCCTGCTATACTCCAGCCAGTACCTTATCCAATGAAAGGACATAAACATGGTCCCTCCTATTCCATTTTTAGACTAGTATGGACACTGACACTGCCTAGGAATTGATTCAATATAAGGTGAAAGTGGCTTTTTCCCTTCTGTTTTATACCACTGTTTCATTTTAACTGCTACCCACAGCTTAGTTCGAGCCTCACAGTTTTATAACTTCCTTGGCTTTGCCTGCATGTGTTAAACATGCTTGCCACTCATTTCCAAAATCTGAATTTTCTCTGCATGTCCAGATAATGAGAGTTATCCCTTTGCATTCTCTCTATGAAGCTTAAGTTTTGCAACTTTAGTCTTCCAGATGTGTAACCATTCTTGTGTCCTTTATACAGCTTTGAATTCTCTCCTGTATTTCAGTGTGTCTGATGTACAGATCCCTGTCTGGACAAAGAAATTTACTTGTCCTTTTACAAATCATTTCCAGATTCTGTGTGGCAGTCTTACTGACCCAAAGCATTGCCGTGAAAATTCATCTGCACACCACCACAGAGGTCTACAGGGATACCCAATTTTTTGTGTGTGTGAATTTATAACCTGCACACAACTATTCAAAGTCATTATTATGTCACAGGGCCAACAGTATTAAAGAACACATTCCATCGGTCTCAGCTGAAGTTTGACTTCCTTCCAGATGGCTTTATCTGTTAAGACTGCCAGTGACAGAGGTGTGTTTAGTCATGAGATATGTGAAGAAAGGGAACAGGAATTGCAAAATGCACGTTAGCCATAGTTACCCTTAAAAATTAGCAAATCCTTATTCATTGAACATAATGAAAGCTGTAATAACTATTTTTCTACATTTGACAGCATCAACATTTCAGCTACAGTGTGCTTATACCACTCACTTCATCAAAATACGGGTTGTTTCCTCTTTTGATTCTTGTTCGGTGCGTCTGACCACAAACATGAACTTTGACTACTGGTTTTATGTTATTTCCAGGCAACTGACGACCTTCAATGACTCTAACACGAATCTGAAGAAAAAAAAATAAATTCAACTATTTATATTAAATCATTTACTACATTATCTATCATGCTGGAAACAACAATTTCTTACTATACCACCAAAAAAGTTTGCCAATACCAGAAGTAGCTGGCACTTATGCATTAGACAGACCTCTCAAACTTAATTATGATAGTAAGTATAATGTGAATTTTACAAGACAAGTTGGGGATAGCTCTTTCAGGACTTTTTTTTTTACTTGCTTTTACTACTTATTTTTAAAGCTGCTATTGTAGTTTGAAATCTATACAGCTATACAATAAATAAGGTTCATCTAGATTTCCGTCAGAAATAAAACTGGACCTTTAACAGGCAAATTTGAAGAATACTTCTGAAATACAGGCTTTCAAATGAAGAGGCTAATTGTCTCTACAGTGCATCAGGTTTGTACAAGCTGACATTAAGTTATGCTCGGGCTATGTGAAAGGTGCAATATTACATCAGGCAGAAAAAGGGAACATGTAACATTTATTAAATCTACTACCTGGAAATCTTGTGGTTTGTTAGAAAGGATTCTCCGTGTTTTCCTTCCTTTGGTGATGCGTTTAGCTAGCTGCGCTTCCTTCGTGCCACTTGGAACTGTTGGAGTGATACCACCAACTGGACCATCCAAGCCATCCTCATAACCTCCATAATCTTCTTCATCTTATACAGTAAAAAAACAGTGTAATTAATAACAGAGAGAGTTTGATGTTAGAGAAGTGAGAGTCTTATATCCAAGACTTCCACTAAAATTGTATTATTTCAACATTTTTTTTTCTGCTAACCACATGCATCCAACTCCTTTTGAAAGCTAGCCATTTTATCCTGCTTAAGAACAAATTTACATCCTAATCAAACTAACTGTAGATATGTCACTCTTCAGGATGAGGCGTACCTTACACAATTCCAATACACTTTTTTGAACCAACAGATTGAAATTTTATCAAAGTACAGTTCAATTGTAATCATCACCAAACTAGTTCACAATACATGAGAAATGATTCATTTCATTCCAGTTACATTTCCACCAAGACTAGACTACAGGAGATCATTGTTTTTTACTTCAGAATCTTGAAAACATCAAGGTATCTAGGGTCCACCATCCAAAATAAAGGTCTGAATTCTCCTCCACAGCATTTAACTGTGGAGTAAGTTGAAGGTTTCTTAGTAAGCCTCTTTGACAGTCCTGAAAGCATATTATCTCTGTGAAAAACTGTTCTACAACCACATGACACTGCAATACTGAGCCATAAAGTGAGATTCCAGTATTGCAAAACAGGATCCATAAATAGCTAGACCACAAAAGTGTGTCATTCCCTTCTGTTTCCAGCTTCTTTTCTTAACTCAAGTATAGTGACTCTGGTAAAATCTACAAGAATAACAAGCTGTCTCGTTGATGGTTAGCTTTAATTCAGAAAGTTAGCAAATATTTTGTTAATTTGCCAACATGGGGTGATAATCACTTCACATAATGAAGTCCTCAGTGATCCTTGTCAGGGATGTATAAAGACACAGAGATTGACACACCTTGTATTTTATAACTCGCAGATCCCACCCCCTAACATCTCTCAAAACTCACCTGCCCGAATGGATTAATGCAACTGACTACACACCCTGATTTAGCACTTAGTTTCTAATTTCTGAAACTGAGCTGTAGCAATCTCAGCTGGGAGGTAATTTCATTTCATGGGAAATAGGCATCTACAATAATTAACTAAGGTGTGTTTGCTAATTTGCTGAAATACTTTTCATGGAGCTTCTGGATACTAGCTAAAATTCCATCATGCTTTATTTTACCTGCATTTTGTTATAGTTCAAGTACGCTTTTAAAAAACTATAAAAATAATCTCATAACAATTTGCATTTTTAGCCTTCAAGTCCATATTTCTATAAAACTATTTCATAGTGTAGTAATTTAACACACAACTTTTGTGTTTGCATTACCTTCCACACCCCAAGAACACCTCTTGGTGAATTCAGTAAAAATCAAAATTTACCCCCAGAAGACTCCTCATATCATTTTTTTCCTTCTTATGCTATTATGTATCAGCAGATAATGGTCAAACTGATTTATTTATCCTCAAACATACAAGATTTATCACATTTACTTCTTTTTGCACAAACACAGCCTGATATTAGGGTGATTATTTGCTTGTCAACTGCAAAAATCTGTTGTTTCTTCACTGTTCTTTTAAGAGTCTGGAAAACCAGAGGATGTCAAAAATGCTCTAGACTGTTTAATATGATACACAGAGACCAAACAATATTCTCTGCTGATCACAGTATTTCACGTGCTAGTCAAATGTCAAGCCTAATATAAGATACAACAGTGTCTTTCAAAACTTTCTTATTCTACAGGAAAAAAAGGATTAAGGATTTAAAAAAAAAAATCTCCCTGACCTTGAGACTAATAGAACATATTTTTCCAGAAGTGTGACTTCCCTGGTTTTTGTCTAGTCCTAGCATTAAAGCAGATAACTGTTGTTTCTTTGACCATTCAAAAACCCTTCCTGCCATACAAAAGCCATTTTGAAAAGCTTTTAAGCAACATCATTCTTTTGTAACCTGATTCCACTGGAGAAAATTATGCTAAAAACCATTTTACATCAGGAAATGCCGCCTTTCTTCCTAGCTTTAGCTCTGAATCATCCTTAATTTCTTTAAAATTGCCATCTGGAAGCCTTGACATTCTTGTTCCTGATAATATTTTTTTCCAACGAACAATACTGTTGAATCACTTTCTTGCCTTCTCTTAAATATTGCCATGATTTTTTGCCAGTAGTGTTCTGATAAAGGACTGAAATACCTTCTTGTGTACTGGTCCCTCCTGGGTCATTGGGATTTGCAGGTCCAGCTGGTGGCTCATACCCTACTACCAAATCAATTGTTGCCTATAGAGAAATAGGCAAGTTTTTACACACACAGTATTAAATCAGTAAAGTAACTTGTTCTACCACTGTACATGAACAGTTAACTATTCATAGTCATAGCACAGTTTATAATAAAATTTCAGCTTAATAAACTGTTATTAAGCTAGATATACATACAATTAATAAAGATTACACAATTTGCAGCTAATGGAATAGGCTCTAAAATAATATCTAACAAATGGAATCACTGCATTCATATTTAGAAATATCTGTCACAATATAAAATATTCTACAAATGTTGATTTATTTAGTTCCACAATATTCCCAGCAGGCTAAGTCACATGTTAAATTTGCAGATGGAAAAACAAAGGCAGTGAGAAATAACACTAATCTGATGAACAACAGAACAGATTTGAGTCATAAGTAAAATTTCCTATCTGGCTCCTCTAATTACTTGTTCATACTTCCATCCTGGAAGAAAAACACTATGTCATTTTCCATTCAAGTTATGGAATTGTCCTTTTCTTTTGTGCTTGACTGTAGTTTGATTATTGAACAAACCATTATTCTTCTTAGTTGCCACAGTAACATGAGTCAGCAAAAAAAGCCCACAGTGTGACCAACTAACCATGATATTTAAACTACAGCTGATGAGATACTGAAATTACCCTTAAAGCCTCTTAGTATTAAATGTCATGGAATGCAGTATGAAATGCCTTAACAGATAGACTGCACACAGAATGGTCTCAGTTACAGAAACTCTGAATTTAATGACTAAGTTAATAAACAGTTAAACTGTTAAATTTAAACACATGCTAAACCAAGTTAAACTAGTTCTCGTGTAACGTTCTGAACTGAGCTGGCAGTGAACATCTGCATCATTATGTGCTTTCTAGAATCAGTGCTGTGACACAGGTGGACATTAGAATATAGCAAAAAAGTGCATATGGGAATTCCAGCTGGTACTCAGGAAAATGTTCTTTTTCAACATCATGTTAATTTCCATGCATATGCAGTGGCACATATTTATAACACATATGGACAAATACACAAGACATACACAGAAAGCAATTTAACTTAAAGGTTATTAAACAAACTCAGATGGTATAAACATAATTATACCCTGTTATAAACTTCCTCTGTCTAGATGGAGCTTTAGCTACAAATTCCAAGCATTTAATTTATACGGTAAAAATAACTTGAAAAAATTTTTGTTTCATTATTAGCCCTGTTGTTAGAGCATTTTGATCCAGAATGCAGTAAAATAAAAAATGAAAGCCACTCACTCCAGTTTCTTGTCCCCTTTCATTTAACAGAGGTATGAGTTTGAAGGGAAAAGATCTGCTTTGGTTACCTACAAGATCCTTAAGTGCTACAGAGGCACTGCCAATAAATCTGAAATGAAGTAAAAATCATTATTAGAACACAAGTATACATCAAACACGTTTCCTTTTGTCTTTTGTTAATGTCTGTTAGTCTACCAAGCAACTCCAGTCATGACTTGAAAACCTGACACACAACAAAAGATCATTGCAAATGTTATCTAATGATTGTGTACTGCTAATTTGTATTTTCTGTTTCACTGCATTTAAATGTCCTGCTGTTCTTTACAGAAGACGCAGCTTTAACCAAAAAGAGGTTAAAAAACTAAATTAAAATAAATTTTATGTTCATTTTTGGAAATAATCTTTCAACAGTCATGTCGCTTGTTTCAGACAGTGAATTCTCATTGGTACATTAAAGAATGTAATACTTCCCTTATATATCTTTGCAAACTCTCGGATGAGAACTAATGCCTAAAAGCTAGATATGGCAGATGTTCTACACGGAAAGAGACACAAGATGTACGCATATGTCTGTACTGAAAACAATGAAAAAGAACAAATGCAATCCACATGCTTACTAGATGCTTCACAGAATTCATCTTCTTGCCTGTTCTCTACACTTTGGAAGAAGTTCATCTCCTCGCCTCTGAATTTTCAGAATGTCTTGATATAAGTCTATAGAGAAGCCTACCAAAGGAAGCTGCTCAGATCTGACATTATATGCTAGACTTTCCTGAGCTACACTCCTAGCTACTTTGGGACTCCATCTGTCACCCCCATCCTCTTCAAGAAACAGTGAAAACTGCATGCACTTTTAACCTGAGAAACTTTTTAGGCAGAGTTTCTAACAGCGTGGCATTGGTCTCATCATAATCTGGCACTGTATTTTGCTCCCATATTACATAAAAGAGTTTACGCCTATACCGAAGTGGATAATTAGAATAACTGAGATTATTGCCAAAGGAAAACCACCCAATATATTTTCAATCTGTAAATATAATGAAAAACATGTTTTACAAACAAAATCCCATCTTTGCTGTCAAAGCAGAAAAAAAGATCTGTAAGTGAAGAACTTGACCAAGGTCCCTCTAAATAGATTCCAGTGCTTTTTGATGAAGAAGCTAAAGGCATTTTCTGACATGGAGCAAAAGCATTGTTACAGCTACCCTCAGGTGCTATATCATGACATAAGTTACTTTTGCAAAGTACATTTGGATAGGTAAGTACAAAACATTAAATTCCTGTGTATATACATTCCATTTTTATGTATATACATTCCATGTATACACATTATAATTTTTCTTTAGCTAAACACAAAAATTAACTACACTTTCTGCTTGAATGACCTGTTAGAATTACTTTGGTGCTGTCACCTCAGTTAACTCTGCTTTCCTAGTTCATGTCACTCCTGCAGTCCCAGTCCTTTTGGTAATTTTGACTCCCTACTCAAACCTTTCACTTCTGCCCTACAAATTGCCAGAGCACAGCAATATTCCAGCTATGCCTCACATACCTGTCACACACAGGGAATGGGCTAGGTGTGAAAAGCAGTTTAAAATCAGGCTGCACTGCAGAGGAAATGCATGAAGCTGTTCTAACCTTTAAGGTGAACATTAACTGAAACTCTGATGCCATCTCTAACAACTGTCTCTCTTCCCTTTACTGAACAGACACCTGGATACAGTACTGTAATCTGGATGCAGCGTCCTTTACAAAACTATGGAAATACACCTGGTTATTTCAGCGAGCATTAGATTTACTTTGGGTACATTTTAACTTTCTACAAACTGCTGCACAGAGCTGGACGTTAGCTGAAACACTGACTCCATGCATTTCTCAACTTTAGGGAGCTTAAGAAGCAATTTCTCCTGTTATGCAATCAAAATTGCATTTAACCCACAAGACAAACCTAGATTTGGAACATCAGATATACATGCAGTGGTCTTATTTATCCTTCCAACTGTAGTAGTATTTGACATTGCTTATGATTTGATGTAGCAAATCTGGACACTAAACAGCAGTGTCTACCTGGCTCAGGAAACAACAGCAGATGGTCTCAAACAGAAAGAGGCTTTATTTCTTTCCCCTCTGGCTTCAACATTCCAAAAATTGGTGCTATGCAGAAGCTATCCTCGGGTCTGACTGAGATGGAGTTGATTTTCCCCATAGCAACCCTCTCAGTGCTGCGCTTTGCATTGAGAGCTGGAAAGGTGCTGATAACAGCCCCATGTTGCCACTACTGTTGAGCGGGGCTCGCACAGCACCAAGGCTGTTTTTTTTTTTTTCAACATTCCCAGGCAGTGGGACAGTGGGGACAAGATCTTGGGAGGAGACACGACTGAGACAGCTGATCCAAACTGACCAAACCGATATCCCATACCATATGATGTCAGCTGAACTATAAAAGCTGGCAAAGGTGGGGGGAAGCATCGGCTTGTCCTCCAAGCAACCACTACGTGTTTGGAGCCCTGCTTCCTGGAAAAGGGGCCAGGCATCACGGGCTGATGGGAAATAAGAGAATAAACCTGTTTTCTTTTGCTTCTGCACACAGCATTGCTTTGCTTCTTCATTAAACTGCTTTTGTCTTAGCCCGTGAGTTTCATCTCATTTTTTTCCCTAGTCCAGCTGAGAGAGTGGGGGAGTAACAGACCAGCTTGATGGGCATCCAGCCAAGGTCAAACCAGCACAGAAGCCAAGTAAGTTTGACATTACACACAATAGAGAACATCTCCCTCTATATTTGACTAACTTTTCTATTCAAAGAGCATGCGTCATGCAGACACTGATACTATTCAGTAGTCAAAGAACAGGAGAGAAGGTTCATTCCATAATGATGGCAAATCCCAAAGCAGTTATGACAAAAATATAGTGTGACTTGATGCATTTTTCTCTTTATTATACATATTGCCTTGTAACATGTCAATAGCTTTGAATGTAAGTATAATGTAAGCAAACAGGAAACTATTCCTACAGTTTGGAAAGAATAAATGCTTGAATTTCATTTACACAGCTGGATAATGAAAGAAATCAACTTCTCTATGCAAAATTAATCAATAAAAACTTTCAATTCCAATTATTCTTATTTTTCCCAAATCCTTCAATCATCACTAAGCCTTCTCATTTGAGAATAACAAAGAAAAACATACACAGTTTGATGTATCATAGAAGGGAAAAACCCAACAAGACTACCCAAAATCAGCTAGGCTAAATCCAATTCTAGAGGAAGGCAAAGAAAATCTTTTCCTATACATTTTGTAGACTTGCTATTTTGATTTGACATGAGTTGAAGAGATTAACTCCAAAACCAACTTTGGTTCAGAAGTCACCCAGTCTCAAATTACATAGATGACTTTCAGCCACCACACCCTCCTGTCTGGTGACATTAACTCAAGAACAGCATCTATTTCCGTTTCTACATCCTCATCTGTCCTCTGCTAATGACAATGCTGGACACATCTGAACACATAGTAATTGAAAAATTCTGGCCACCTTCACAAGACTGAAGAGGGAGTCTGTTACATAGACTACTTGCTTGCTACTAGTTGCCTCTGAAGTTGTTTCCCCCTCCTTTAACAGGTTGGACAACAGCCTTCAGTCTTTTTCCACTCTAGCAAGAGTGAGAAATGTAATATTCCAAAGGGAAATACTTAGTTTATCAGCATGAAATCAGTAAACTACTGTTGACTGACCATTAAACAGTGTTGCTTTTGTGTCAAAACTAATTAATCCGTTAGTGCTGTGGTTAGCACTTCCTTTAAGCTGCCCAAATAACCAAGAGAAGTGAAACTTCACACCCATCCCTGGATCAGGAAATGCTAACTCACAGTACCAACCATTTCATTATTCCTCCTCTGTTTGAAGGTGGCAATTTATACTAAATTCTTTAGCATGTCCCATCCTCCAGCTGCTTACATGCTGCTTCTACTGGAAGCCCAGTGATTTTAGTCCCCCGAGAGTCAAGCATTTAAATTATTTTGGCTTATTTTTAAGGGTTTATTTTGGCAGAGGTTTATAGTGATTCTCATCAGCAAACTTCATCCCACATTGCAGTTATAATTGCTACACTCAACCTTTCTTTCTTAGTCTGTATGTTCCATTATAGATTCTATGCTACAAGACACAACACTCACCTATTATTCACGTTGTGTTTTAAAATTTTTATTAAGAGCAAACCAGCTACTTTTATCTTTAGTAATTTGATAATACTCTTTGCAATAACAAACTTTAAAAAAAGAAACAAAGCATGGACACTATTTTCTACAAGGCAGAAAACCTCAAAACTGAATCTTAATCAGGCTGGATCTTGCATACAATGCATGCAAAGAAAACCTGCAACTCTGCCCAGCCACACTGACGTGGAAAAGAATCCACAAAAAAGGGTACAGCTGCGGGACAATTCAAACAATCCCGACATTATCTAACTATGGAAAATACTTAAACATGATTAAATAATTTGCTGCACTTGTGGCTGCATTTTTCTGCTTGAGAAAAGGGTGTGCCCAATTTGTTTTTCCTTTGTGTCCCTAGGTTACTAATTACGCAAAGAACATGGGGAAACACATAATCCCAACTCTCTTTCAAAAAGAATGAAAATCACTTCAGACATAACTGCAACTTCCTGTTAACATTCCCTTTTTTCTTCACAGGGACAACTGAAGTTACTGGGTTGTTTGTTTTAACTGCATAAAGATTTGTGTTCTGAGAGTTTGAAATCTTTCTACTACAATATTAAACATAATACAAACCAGATGTGTTCTCATTTCAAACATCTCTCTGCTGGAAAAGCTAGCTAAGCATGGATCATATGAGTCCTCTCCAGTTTATTCCTATGGTGGTCTGTCTGCGTACATGTCAGTGTGGTTTGCTTTTTTTTTTTTTTTTTTTTTTCCAGTGACCGTGTCTTTCTACAATAAAGATCACTCATTTATTCTCTCTGCAAAAGTTCAGTGATCCTGTAAATGAATCAGTAAATTCTATCTCTGGGAAAAAAGAAAAATATTTAAATGATCTTTCAGGCTTGATTTACAGAAACATACCAAAGCAGTGAGTTAAGAGTTTTGGCACAGTGTAGAAACAGAATAACATCCACTGGGGCTCTCCTCCAGTGTCGGTATAAGAATGGGCTGGATAAGCAGCTATGTTAAGTTTCTAGGAGGTGTAAACAAATCATTGGTTATATTGCAGTCTCCTGCTGTGCTGTTCTACAGGGGAGCATGGTTCTGTAGTCACCTCTTAGGTGCAGCAATGGACCAGGTGCCCAGAACTAGTCAGGAGTAACACTGCATAGGATAGCAGAGTGTGTACTGTCTAGTAGCTTTCTGAGCAGTCAGAGAGAGGGAGTTGGGCTGAAAAACACTTTGCTCTGTTTCTAGACTACCCTGCAGCAAAGAATGGTGGCAGAAATTTGGGTAAAAGTTGTCTCTACCTTGAAAATAACCATAGCAATCCCCACTGCTTATTTTCCTCCAGAAGAGGGAAAATAAAGCCAGACTGTAGCTTCTCCTCAGTGCTCTTCCTTGGGCAACATGGTCACCTAGATGTATCCTTTATACTGAAAAACTAAATCCCAATTCAATGTAGACTTTAAACTATATAAAAACATGAACCTCTAAAGGAAAGAAATCTCACTTAGCTTTAACACCAGATACATCCCCAAAATTAATGGGCTACTCATGAATAATATCATCACAAACACAGATTTTCTGAAATAATGGGCCTTTACCCCTTAAAGACTTCAGCTAACCATATCAAATTTACATGTAAAAATGTATACAATATTGTCCAGTCCTCACTCTCCCATCCCTCTTTTTTTTTTTTGAACTGTCATTATGATGTCTCTCAGTATTAAGGACCTTAGGTAGGCATCATACTCCACCTTTCCAGTCCTGAGCTAGCATGCAGACTAACCAAGGGATTGTCATTTACACACTCTACCACTGAGAACCTTCGTGCAATGCTGCAGCACTGCAGGCATGTATCAATCTATACTCATTTTCTTGAGTGTGAAAGAATGGCAAAATTATGATGTGGTAGTCCTGAGCCTCTCTCAAACTCAGTGTTAATAAATAGAATCAGTAACTCTACAGAAACGCAGGTTATGCTTACATGCAAGTAATATGCGGCAAACTTATTTCACATTGCCTCTTTCACATGCACCTTTGTCTAAATGTGAATGTTCATTAATATCAAATATCCTGTTACAGTTCTTTCTCTCCCTTAAAAGAAATCCAAGATGACATCTCCTACTATCTTGTCACAGTGAGGAAGCTCACTCAGTTCCCACTTCTCACCCCTTTATCCTCTTTCCCTGCCTACAGCCCTTCCAAACACAGTGCAAAAATGTGGCAATTATTGGGGATATCTTTTCAAAGAGTATGACTTTGAAGGTGTTGCCCTGTCTTTGGTATGGATGATTTTTGCACAGCTCCATACATGCAAGTCACTTTCCTGAAGAATTTTACTGGTTTACTTTTAAAATTCTATGCAGAATAAGTGGTGGACAACGTCCACTAGATAAACCCAAGGGAAACAAACAGGCCTTTGCACAAGGTGGGTGTTAAGTGCTACAAATACGAGTCTGGATGATATTCACAAATACAGCTTGAAAAAACCCCACATATGCCTGCTTAACTTTGACCCCACGTACAGAGTGAAACATTTTAGGGCCTTTAGATAAGCACCTTTATTTCCCAATATATTATGAAATCCATTACAAAACTCTGATTACTGGCAAGCTTTGCTATATCAAATTCTGTAATTACTAGTATTTCCCTTAAGTCAGAAGCATGCAATATATTCCTGCTTTACTGACCTACAGGAATCTCAAGAACGGGAGATCTGAGGGCATCAGTTTAACACATTTTAGGACAGAGCTATTGGGAGTATTCTAAAAACTTGAATTCACATATCGAGAGAAGGCACAAAGAAGCAAAGAAAAGCTAATAATAGAAGCAGACCACTATCAATAAATATGAATGCATGCTGCATTCAGTGTCACAATATATCCAAATTTGCCATAAAAGGGGAGAGAGAGGGAGTTTCAGCGTGAGAATTCCTGGCTAACACCTTTCCTGAGAGAGCTAGGACGAGACGTTTGCTCTTTT
>JANHFX010028665.1:36218-46301 GCA_027560015.1 Chloroceryle amazona
CTTTTCTAATCACTAAGTCTCTCTCCCTTATTCCTTTTCTCTTCCCTTTTGGGGAGGGAGTGGGGTTAACAGAGAGCATCTGTTGGGTCTTAGGGGCTGCCCTGACCCTAAACCACGACAGATATGCATATTCTAGATTATACTAAAAAAACTACCCAACTCCTTGTGTTATGCATCTGTGTAAAAGCTGGATGAAAAACACATAGAAACACAGCTTAATTGGGTTTTAGTTGTAATTTCAGTCAGTGTAGCACTCCTGTTCCTTGAGCATGTATTTTGCATATATTTTCTTCACTTTACTGACTTCCTTCTTCTTACACCTTTTAATATTCTTTTAATGCACTGGGGGTTTTATTTGTTTGTTTTTAAGCTGTTGGCAATAAGCTTTCTTCTTCCCACCAAAAAAACCTCTCTGCCAAGCAGAGCAAGATGGACTGCACAGCTATTCCAGGAGCTCACATAAGTTTCAGGTCCTTAGTCTGCCTTCCTCTACTGGTAATGAATCCAGCTACTGTGGCCAAGACTCTAAACCACATGAGGATAAACTCTAAGTTGGGTCCAGTCATCACGTTTAGTTTGGCCCTACCAAGAAATAAGAGTAAGAAATTATAATGGATAAAGGTAGTACACTCTATATACTTGTTTCATTACTAACTACAAGAACTTTGGTACTGTAGAAGAAATCATTGTTTGCTTTATCTTGATATAGGCATTATACTACCACATGTTGTTTAATATTCTCAGTTGAAAATTAATGTAAGAACTTAGTGATAGTCAATAAGATGATACACCATTCAAAAAGATTCATTCAAGATGAACTGTTTAAGCTGTTCCTTCAGAAAGATAATTACAGCACTGCAAAACAAACTGTTTACATGTTGCATGTTTTCTTCTATTACACCTAGAATTTTTATTAAATTCTGCAGGAAGAGAATAGCAGAAGCAAGCATCTATTAGAACAGTCTTAAGTTTAAGATTCAAGAAAGAATCACATTTCAGTTCACTAAGTTTTCCATAAAGCTTTTGTGAATGAAGAATGAAGATTGCTCAGTGGCAGCAACTACAGGATCAAATGGGCAGACTTCCAAAACCCAGGACATTAAAGTTAGGGTAATTTAATTCTCTGCAAACAAGAAAATATAAATTTAGTGAATAATTACACTCTAATTTCTTTCATGCACCAAAATATAAACACAGTTATGAACTACTGCAGGCCTGCTGGAAAGCTCTTAGATTAAGTACACATGGAAAAATAAATTTTATTCAAGATGGCCCAATCAAACTGAATGTCAATTCACATCAGTTTTTAATGCATAAAGCTGAATGTGGCAGTCAAAAGGAATGATAAAAGCACTGTGCCCTAGTATTTATTCAGGAGAACTGAGCCAGGCTCTTCTCTGTTATGTTCAATGACAGGACAAGGGGCAGTGGGTACAAGCTGGAGCGTAAGAGGTTCTGCAGAAACATAAGACTTCTTCACTGGGAGCGTGACAGAGCACTGGAACAGGCTGCCCAGGATTGTGGAGTCTCCTTCTCTGAAGACATTTAAAACCCATCTGGGCATGTTCCTGTGTGACCTGCTCTAAGTGGTCCTGCTCTGGCAGGGGGGATGGATTAGATGAACTTTCTTCCAACCCTTAACATTCTGTGATCCTGTGTGACTGAACATGTAAGTGATCGTGTCAATTTTTATATCCAAAGACAAGAAATCTGACACATTTTTCTCCAGTTTTGTATACTGGACAAATCAAGAGAATTGTACTGGTTTAATCATTACCATTTAGTGCTACCTTGGGAAACAGCAGGAGTTTTTCATATTCATTTGGGTGATAATTTGTCCATCTAGAGTGGCAATGAACTTGGAATTCTGCAGTAACAACACTCAGTTCCGCACAGCAATACTAGTTTACTCTCAGGGTGTAGTTCTCTTTAAACAGCAAGTTGTTCTTAAAGCAAATAAAAGTTCTATCCCACTGGACTGAACACAACTGTACAAAAAAAGTCACATGCTTACACAGAACCCCTCTATTTTAAATAACATTACAACAAAACTAGCTGCCTCTTAATATGTGCCTAAATCTCACTGTAGTAACTGTACTGATTGTATCATCTATAACTAGCTTAGTTATACAAATTTGATGACATCTATTCTATGCATAGAGGAAACCATACTAATATATCTGTGTTAACATATGAAGTGCTTGCAGAGTCTCTTACTAATACTAACAGGATCATGGCCTTATTCTTCACAGTATAGCCATAAATGTCTAACCCTGAGACATACTCTGTGTTTTCACTGAAGTCTTAAAATCACTGAATGTCACCTCAACCAAGGCTATGTAAGTTACAGTTTGAAAAAGATAACAAATAAAACAGTTTAATGAATTGTCAACTTTCACGACAATTTTCTGTCAAAAGAATGCTGTTCTTTAAGACATTAAGAATCTCCAGAGCCAAATGCCCGATTTTTTCAGTCTCTGGGAACTGCCAATTGCATTCTTGATGCTCCCCAGGAGCTACAGTGGGTGTGGAGTACTCTTAAAGACTGCTGCCCTTTGAAATACATCCAGCCATGCAGAAGAATAAATAAATCTGTAACTTGCGTTTACTAGGCAAAGATGAACTGCCTTAGAGCACAGAGTAGGAACCAAAGATTACAATGAGGAATTAAACAGACACTTAAGACATAAAGCAGTGAAGGAATAAACCAAGTGTGTAACTGCAGGAACAGAGGTAACACAAAGTTAAAACTGTGACAGGAAAGCAGAGAAAAACAAGGAACTGAAAAGGGAGTACGAATGCTTAAGAAGCAACAGAGACAAATGGAACAAACCCAAGAAATTACAGTACACCAATAACAGCACTTTTTGAAGGGCAAATAAAATATTTTAAGAATTAGTAATTTTCCAAAAGCTACTGCAACAGTCTTAGGCAGTTGCCTTAACAGATGCTGTGGAAAAAACAGTCAAACAAAAATCCCCCCAAAACCCCCACAAAAAAAAGCCCACAAAACTTGAAAAAAGAGGAGGAAAGGAAAGGGCATGATATCACAGCTTTCTGACGCTGAAATAAAGTGTTCAAAAATTTCTTATGGAAGTTAAGATACTGGACATGCACTGTCTTGTCCTTTTCCATCCTCTAGCAAAATGTTGTGATTTCAGATTTGGTTTCTAAAGGCAACAAACCCCTGTGGTGGGGTTTTCATACTTTAGCAAAACACATTTCCATTTCAGTTCACAGTCAGGAAAACAGGTCACCAGAAATTAAGATGACCATTTGTCATATTATGGTTTAAAATATTACATGAACCAAAATTTCTTGGTGGTTTCGGCATCTTAAACCAAGACTTGAAATCAAGTTCCTTCAGTCTAGCCAAGTGAGGAAATTATGGCAACAGGTAAAATATACTGTAAAATATAATTAGCTTTACATATAAATACTAATTTTACAGTTTTCTCCTTATCCCATATGTATCTAATGAGCAATGAAAGAGTAAAATGTGGTTTCCTTTACATCTTTATTTGTAATTAAATAATCTCAATAGGCAAAATGTCAAATTGCAATTCCATTTGTAAAAAAACAACCCAAAACACCTTCAGCAATGGTACTACTGTTTTTCAACATGTTGGTAATAACAGCAATAAACCAGTCACAATAAAAATTGGTTTAACACTGACCAGGGGCTGTGCAAAGTAACACAGACAGAGGAAAACAATAAAGTGATGTTCAAACGCAGAATTAAAAGTGGATTTATATATGCAGTTAAATTTGGGGTTATGAAGCAAACGGCTAAGCCTTTGCAAAAGCCTGTAAAGTGTGGATCCTGAAACAAAAGCACTGCTGGTCAATGTACTCCACCCAGTTCAAACTTCATTCAGGTAACTTTTAGCTCTAATTAAAAAGTCTTCCCTAAAGTTACATCATATGTAACTTCAGGAAAACGTGTTTTCACAGATTTTCAAATACATAGCACACTGCCTTGAGAAAACCTCCTCCCCGAGTACGTTTATGACAGTTTTCCTTACCTTTAAAAATAACAGAAACAATCGGATCTGGTTTCCCAAACTTGGTTTTAGGAACATTGGTAGCAGACTCCACAATCACCCGAAGCATTGTTCCTAGTCTTGACTAAATGTTGTTAGCAAAGAAATTCACGGAAGTCTTAAGTTTCAGACTCCTTAACTTCTGGACTGAAACCCTAGCAGGAAGGGGAGGCAGGGAACAGCTGGCTTACAGCAGAGAAGTTCTATGGGTGGATCTATGACAGACTAGCTACTGAAGGCTAGGAGGAAAAAAAAAGCGAGAAAAAAAAAAAAGCGCACCTGTAAATTGACACCAGGTTCTCTGCTGTTGCACAAGAGCAGCTCTCGGTAGTGAAATCCGGTAACTGTGCAAAATCGAGTGTGGATTTTTTTTCTGTTCTTATTGAATTTATTCTTAAACTGTGTGATGTTTCTCACAAGTAACCAAGACAAACCAAGTATAAACACCGTGAACTTTAAGCACAACTCTAGCCTTCAAGACAGATCAAATCTACCTCGGTATACCAAGGCATTACATTTTGCAAGATTTCCCCCCCCTTTAATTTTTAGAACTTCATAGTTTGTAAGTGTTTTTACCCTGTCCCCGGGTCAGTATATAATCACAGTATCTACGGTATTCAAAAACCGCTTAAGTGCTCCCCCTCCAGTTGTGCTCTAGAACAACTACATCTTACACAGAATAACACAGGTTCTGCATTTTACATGCTGAATTTAGCAGATCGCTTGAGAAGTTATTAAAATATACATGCCTAAGTAAAAATAAAAAAGAATTACGGAAATATGTGCAAAAATGTGAGAAGACCATTTGTATTGTCTGGACTTCCATAAATATTTTGTCTTAACATAAACACATGCAATATACTGCAAATCTATACTGCTTATTTCACTATAAATTAATCTAGGCAAAAATTTCCATAGAGCAGTAAAACCTCTTTGCACTAAGCTACCCCGCGTTCAGCTTTATAGTAAGACATTTTTTCTCAGCTAAAGACCAGATGTAAAAAACCAAACAAGTAGTGCATGGTAACCCTGCAAAATATGCTTTTAAGTAGAGATAAGAGAGGACGTCAGCAAGAAGGAGCAATATAAGTCACTAAGACAAAAGTTCAGACTGGATTTTATACGGTCACACAAAACCAATCCTACCTAATTACTTCCGAAGCCAAGATCTTGCTTCCTTTCTAAGATGATGATTTTGGGTAGCTGAGGAAATGGATTTCTGGGGAACAAAAAGTCATCTAAAGCCAGCATGTTCACCAACCAGGACGAAGACATGGAAGACAGAGCCCTGAGAGGATGCAGAACACCTGGCTGAAAAGGCGCGGCGGGTAGCTCCACCCTCACCCAAGCCAGTCCCAAACAAGCCCCCCAGCTGGTGCACAGCTGAGCCAGACGCCAGGTTTGCTACCTGCCCCAGGCAGCCCGGAGCCACTGCCCTTTCTGCCAGAACAGCGAGCGAACTAAATGCTGATGCAGGGTGAGGAGAGCCATCCACCGGGAAATAACATGAAGAGGCAGCTCACTGCCACCGCCCCTACTTCAACAACCCCCCTATAACGACAAAGTAAAAAGACCTCAAAACATTTTTTTTTAATTACATTTATTAAAATTAATTAGAACCTCCCAAAGAGGAAGCAAACGCATCGCCGGCCCACTCCATGGCAGCCAGACAGCCTGAGCCAGGCAAGAGCAACCCTCGCCTCACACCCACCGCTCACCAGCACCTGTGCTGGGGCTGAAACACGAGGTGAGGAAAACAGACCTCACGGCATTGGCCACGTAGGGCACGCGGCCGCCTACGCCAGCCAATGGGAAGCCTCCTCTCAGGCATTCCGACGGGAATTCGGCAGCGCCTCGCCGGCCGTTAGCGGCCACCCAACGCCGAGCAGCTCGTGCGCCACCGCCCCGCCTAATCCTGCTCGCTCAGCTCCCTCTAGCTAGCGTCTCGAGGAAGCGTTCTCAGACCCCTTCCCCGCCCTTTCTGGCCCATCGGAGGCGCCGTAGCCCTCGCTTGGCCTGGGAGGTGGCTCGGCCGGAAGTGACGATGCTGGAGCCGCGGGATTCAAACTCCCGGAAGCGGGGCTGGGCTGGTGCTGACCGGAGGAGTTCCCACTGCCGCGTAGAGCTCCCTGGCCTCGCACGGGCTTAGGGGGCTTGTTAGGTCCCTTTGCTCTCGGTCCGAGAGCCGTCGGTAGGAGTCGGGAAGTCCTGAGCTGCTGCTTGACCGAAGCTGTGCCACAAGTGACGTCCCGCCTGCTAGAAGGGGCTGCTATTCCGTAACGCAGCATTTATTTTTTTTATAGGTGCTTAAAGATGAATTCCAAGACCGCTAAAGATAAAATTATTGGCAAGTGGGGCTTGAAGTCGGGCGTCTCCAGACCTGAGAGTGATCTCGAGAGATATAAACGGGAGAACGCTGCCCTGAGAAAATCCATGGAGGAAGTCCTTAAAGGGAACAGCAAAATAACCGATTCGGAAAGGACCGGGCTCCTAGAGGTGAGGTCCGAATTGTGTACTGCTGACGTGAGCCCGAGTATGTCTGATTTTGTAAGCAAGATGCTAATCTTTCCTCTTAAACCTCAGTTTACTTTGATGTCACTATTGTTTTACTTTGATGTTTTTGTTCTCAAATATTTTTCACTGATGACTGAACTAATGTAATTGCAATTATCTGACAAAGTTATTAAATATAAAGATTTTTTGTGAGAGGTGCCAACTAGTCCATTAAGACCTGTCCTCGCCTGTCAAACTCTGGAACAGCTGGTCACAGAATTATTTTGAGCACTTCCTGAAAATTAGATATTCTTGTAAATGGTTGTCTAAGAATATGCTAAAAAGTGCCAAGTATTTATTGAACTCCCACTTAGGTATAAATAAAACTGTAATCGGTCCACCACTTTATTCTTCCATTACAGATAGCTGAAACTGAGACCTTACAATTTCAGTGCCTTGCTCTGCCTTCAAGGTAATGACATACTGTCAGGGTTCCCTGAAGGAGTGGGAAACTAAATGGACGCTTTCAGAGTATACAACTACTGGAGACTGTGCACACTAATACTTGTAGTACTTCTGTTGACGATAAGGCTTTCTGTATGTCTGTGCTACAGCGTCAGTTCAGAAGTGCTAAGCCAAGAACCAGCTGTGGTTAGACACCTTGTGTACTGTTGTGGCTAAATTCCTTATTGTATTTTCTGAGTCCAGTGGGTTCCTAGTTTACAGGTGGAAAATCACAGATATATTTAGATATACTAGGTACTTTTTGGCATCAGTGTTTTAATTCTAGTGAGTGCTGTGTGGTCTTCAACCACTCCCTAAATGAGGTGCTCTAAAATTCAATCTCTTTGTTTCCCTGTCATCTTCTAATGACTTCATGTCAACATGTGAGGTTTCAGCATTGGCCTTTCTCATGGAAAATGAAAGGCTGTTATAACAGAAGTTTATATAGAGCCCCATGGTACTTCAGATGTAGTCCTAATGCTGTGCAATCATTACCTGTCCTGGAAGCCTACTGAAAAGAGAGTGCTTATTGAAAATATCTACTGAAGCTGATCTTTAAATTAAAAGTACAGATAATTTAAAAAACATTATTCTCCTGAATTCTAATTTTTAACTTCACTTACTGTCATTTAGTTAGCAAGAATTCTCTGCAGCTACTTAAAAGCTACTAGATAATGCTAGTGAACACTAAGGAGTGTATCCACAACCTCTTCAAGGTTCCTGTATTGCAGTGGACTGTATTTACTCACAAAACTGAGTGCCTACCAAGTCTGTGAAATTTAGTTGTTTGCATTCTTTCCTTGTTTCACCTGCTTTATACCATTTTACTATTGCTTTAACTATTAAAAAATTATCAGTGTAGTATTGTGACCATCACTGTACTATTGTCTTTTATGAGTAAAAAATAATATTCTCAGCTAACTGAAGTTTGAGAGATGTCTTGAAAGTTAGTATCTTCTCTAACTGTTGTAAATTTACTAATGCATTTGTTGCATAGACTGAAACTTCTTTGTTTGTGTTATTTTTTATTGTTTCATTTAGAAAATTGTTTCCCTTGAAAAAGAAAAAGAAAAACACAACCATCTTCTTGGAGAGAAAGACAAAGAAATCCAAAGCCTGAAAGATAAGCTTAGATCCAAAGCCAAGAACAGTGAAGTCTCCTTATTACAAAATCAACTAGAGGAAAAAACAAAGGAAGCAGAAAGGAGAGAACAGTTACTTCATTCTCTGTCAGAAGAAATGAAGCGGTTAAAATGTAATTTATCCACTGTTACTGCAAAATGTTCTGAGCTTGAAAACAGAGCTGGTAATTCTCAGGCATCCCAGGTAAGCACTGAAGAAACATTGTAATTGCAAATTCCAATCTAACCTGTTTATAGTTAAGTTAGACTAAGAATTTGTACCCGCTATGCACCAAAATCTGTTGTAAGGTTAACAATCCATCCTATTTTATAAGCTGTGTTACATGCTGAAATATTCTAGTATGAAGAGAGGTGGTATCCAAGACTAAGCTCCTTGCCTAATTCATAGTAAATACTTCAACATGACAGAAGGGAGGAGAGGAATAATGAGTTGCTTCTCTCACCTAAAGTAGTTAATAGGTATGGTGTCATGTACCTGGCAGCTTTTACAAAAGCATTTAGTTTTGTACAGTTGTTTATTCACGTGCCTGTTCTAATGTTCCATGGAAAATGCAGGAGCATCAAAATAAGGGTCTCAGGGAAGTTGGTGCTTGAAAGTAGGTGCCTGTAAGTATTTTTCTGCTTTGACCTGCAGATGGTGCTGGTTCCCTGTGCTCTGTGAGGAAGCTATGTATTTGGCTACAGCAGAATTCCTAGAAATGTTACAATTAATCTCTACTAATTTTCAATAATAATGCATATTTTTGTCAATTCTAATTATGCAGTATCTTGAGAACTTTAAATGCAACGTGTTTATTTTCAATTTCAAGAGACTTTTAATTTTGAAAAGAGAATTTTAAATGTTTGTTAATCCAACAGCTCTCCATGATCTTTTTTCCATGGTATCTTTACCAAGTTATCTTGTTATCCACTCTACTGTGGATCAGGTCTCAGAAAACCAGTCAGTATCCTTTTGGTTCCAGATAGGTTTGCATGGTTTCCCAGAAGCTCTTAATCCTGTTATCCCAGTGAAGATGTCAAGGTCTCTAGCTTTCCCCAGCAGCTCCTATAGGTTTGTCTTACTGTGTCAAACTGCTATAAGGATCTAAAAAGAGAAAAAATGCTTACCTTGTCCATGTGTAGAAATAGTAACCTAAGTATCTTATTTTTTTCAGAAGCTTTCTTGTACCTTTCAGGTCTTCCAAGATAGCAGTTCAGCAGAAGACACATGATTATCATCTTAGGAAATGTTTTAATGTAACTATGAGTTGTAGAGTTATGGAATAAATTAAATGCAAATCTTTGTCCTGTACCTTGCAGGAGATTTTATTTTAAGACTATGAAATGGTTTTCTACATAGCTTAGTTCTTTTTTTTCTATTTTTTTTTAAAGAGGACCTCTAAAGATTTTTTTAAACACAAGAGGCACATAGATTAATCTGTTTCCCATTTTAAAATATTCTTATGCTATTTATGTAATTAATAGTTATACAGGACTAAAGTTTGTATTTCTGCCATCTGTTCTAAAGAACACTAACAGATTGTTCTTTGTCTGCAGGAAGCTGTAACAAACAGCACTGGATTACAAACTAATCTTGATGAAGTTGAAAAACAACTGAAAGATGTAAGTTTCCTGTACAACATGGCAAGTACAAATCATCTGTATCAAGAAGCCTAAGAATGTAAATTATCACCATATACTTTTTTGGGTAGTATGGGACCTCGGAGGGTATGCTTCCCTCTAAAGTATCTAAGACTATGTGGTGACAGGATGCTAATTTAAATTATAAAAAGGCTTGCAAAGGAAAAAAACAAACAAAACCCAACAACAACCAAAAAACCAAACTAAAACACACAACACCCCCCCCCAAAACCAAAATGAAAAACAAAAAACCAAAACAACCAAAAAAAGCTGTTTCTATC
>JANHFX010028666.1:0-30789 GCA_027560015.1 Chloroceryle amazona
CCAGCACTGCCAGGGCACCACTGACCCCTGGCCCTCAGCACCACAGCTCCACGGGGGGCTCTGAAACCCCTCCAGGGATCACGGGGACTCCCCCCCTGCCCTGGGCAGCCTGGGTCAGCCCTGGACAACCCTTTTGGGGAAAGCATTTTTCCTAATATCCCCCTTGAACTTCCACTGGGGCAACCCAAGGCCATTTCCTCTTGTCCTGTCCCTTGCTCCTTTGGCAAAGGAACTGAATCCACCTCCCTACAATTGGCTTTCAGGTAGTTGCAGAGAGGGAGGAGGTCTCACCTGAGCCTCCTTTTCTCCAGGATAAACTATCCCAAGTCCCTCATAAGACTCCTGCGCTAGACCTCAAGTAGCATCAAGCCCTGAGCAATAACAGACTGGGCACATCAGCTGAAGGCTGTAAGTATATCAACCCTCTGCTGACAGACATACAGGGGTTAATGATGCAAAAACCTCAGCTGCCACCTAACATCCTACCTCCACAGTAGGACTGGAGCAATACAGGTTTACACCAGGTGAGATGCTGACAGGTTCTGAACCCTCTGGGAAATGGAAGACACCTCACCCATGCCAACACAGCAACAACACCCTCTTCACAGGCTGCACTTCCACATGTGCAGTCTGGCAGCTACAGCTGGGCTAAAAGCCCCCCCTGCACCCACTTCTGGTAAGAATCAAGCTGGAACTTCCACTGTGGACCCACAGGAGGTTCAGTCAAGTCAAATATTTATCATTTGACCTTTTGCATCGAAGAGGGTAATTGAAGAACAACACAGCAACAAAAACCTGAGCACACATGGCCCTGGAGCAGCTTCAAGGTGTTACTTCATTAGAAATGTAGAAAGTTACCCAGGAAACCCAGTGCCAACTGGAACCTCTGTTACCAAGGAAAAAAATCCTAATTGCCACAAAGAGCCTTCTTTATTAACAGTAGTTTATTACAACCCCCCTGCCCTCAAGCAGAGTTATTAGGGACAACACAGGACATTTTGATTCATTTATTGAATCCCTTGCTCGTCCAATTTATTATTAGGAGACTTCCCCAGGTTGGTGGGGCTTATTATGATCCTGTTTAATTCTTTGTCACTTTTCATTATTAGGTTCTTACACACTTTAATCAACTATTTTTTTTTTTTCCTGCTTTCTGAACTCCAGGCAACTTAGTCCAAAGATCTAGCACAGGGAGACGGCAGATAAGGAAAATAAAAAGCTACAAAATACTAAATATGCTTGATCTGGACAGTGGGCAGGGGAAGCTTAAAAGCCATTTTGATTCAAATATTCTCCACTTCTTCCCTAGGGACAGCAATACCCATTTTTATTCTGCAATTCATATACGTATCCTCCCACACATTTCTTTCAGTCAAAGCTTTGAGGCTAAGCTGATGACAGGTGGCAGTCCTGGCGTGAGAGGACCACATACTGGGGACATTAATGAGTTTCCTTCAGGCCCAAACGGAAGTTTTATAACCTTAGGTTGACTTAGTCTCCTCTTCAGTGAAATAAAAACATTTCAGCTCATACCAACAGCTCAGCAAGGTACAGAAGCAGCAAGAACCAAAGGAGGGGAGGGATTTAGAGCTTTTTCAAGGTTTGCTTCCAGTTCAATCATTTTTAGTCACTCATCAGTAAATCTGTTACACACTCTTTTGGAATCTAACATGTATTGCCCAAAAGCAAGCGAGAAAAGATGACTAGGATTGTAAAGTATATTCCAAAGCTTATTTTTACCTCATGGGATGGACTTGAGTGAAATAGGACAGAACAGCCACCCCAGCCACAGCTAACGACCTGCAAATGCTGCCCTAAAAGGCTCAGTGCAATGCCACACACGGAATAGAGCATTTTGATGTTTGCAGTGCCTCATAGGCTTCAAATGCTTTATGCCTTCCCCATTTGTTAATGCTTCTGAGTCTAGGACAGAAAGGAATCTGAATACAGCTGGTAGACTAAAGCAGCAGATTGGGAGGACAGAAACACTCTCATCAAACCGTGACTTAGTTGTATGTTAAATCAACAGAGCTCTGGCCTTCCTTTGCTCAGCTGGACTTTTGGGAGGCTTCAAACTCATGAGTGCAAACCTTAGATGGCAGAAGAAAACGATGACTTTTGCTAGAGCCAATCTTCTTTATACCATACCAGAGAAAGGCAAAGAAGCAAATCCATAGAGAAAAGAGTTTGGCTCCAAATGACCTCCAGTAATAGGTAGTGGGTATATGCTCTCTCATGGTACTACTACTAATTCACATTTCTCAATGACCTCTGGCCTCACGGTGACAGCAAGACTGTCACCGTGATTAGGATGTTGAAATCTAGACATAAAACAGGCTGGACAAACAGAATAGGTCTCTGAGAGGCAGCACTGAGATACTCAAAGAGCTTTAGCTTCCCGCAGGACATCAGAAGGCAACAGACTCCCTACATCTATCCACTTGCTCATCTTCCTGGTTTAAGCACCTCATGCTGGTTTTTCTCATCAGGATAAAAAGATTTCCAGCAGTCTTCAGGTGATAGCATCTACAACCTGGTCTGGGATTTAAATGAGGGACTTGGAGATGAAAGATTCTCTTTTTTTATTACTAACTACGTGAGTCATCATTCATTTATCCTGCCCTTAAAATAAACCACATTTCCAAGTGTGCCTTGACATCTTTTTCCTTCAGTTATGACAAATGGAGAAATTTGTACAACACGTATTTCTACTCTAACTGACAGCTTATACAAATTATTCCTTTATGTCTTTGTCGTTTTACATTCAATATTTTAAATGCCTGAAATTGCATATAGTTGGGTCAAATTCCATTAGAATTCCTGAGTCTGTCAGCATAATGATATATTTGAGTTCTTGAACTTCATACTTTATTTCATTTACAGTAGTTACATTAAAAAGTGTTTTCTTAAACTGAACAAATTCTAGTCATTACCCTATAAGATCATAAAAATAATTATTTTTCTATCAATATTTCAAGCTAGTCTTTCAGAGAGGCTGCAACATACGTACTTAAAACGTGCACCCACTCAAAGGTCTTCCAACAACCCCCCCAGTTCCCATTACACCACCCAGGTTTCCCTCCGACTTCAGGTACACAAAGGTCATTGAGCTGGTCCCTTCAGGAAAGCCACAGGAGAGACTTCCTGCTGCCCAAAGAAAGAAGAGCAGGACCCTACAGCTCCAAAGGATAGGGCTGTGGAGAGAAGGAATCAAAACTGTACCCTAATGTTTGCTAATCTGAGTATTGATAGTGGAATATTGTTTTACTCTTGCTCCCAACGTTAAAGCGGGCTAGCAAACGCTGCGCCAGGCCATTCAGCCCATTTTCTCCCATTACCTGATGGCTCTGCAGTAAATGCTGGGTCATTTAAAGCTTTCAGAGTCATACGCTGCAATCGGTCTGAGTGCTGAACTTTCATCAAGTATCAGAATGTTCCAGGCCTTTTTAGCTGGAAGCTATTTCCCAAATCATACCAACGGTTGCTCAGCACACACACCATGAACATGGGTTTGGAGAGAAAGGGCTTTTCATAACAGGCATAATATATGGGCATAATATATCGACATTAGAAGCACCAAAAGTAGATTAGAAATTAAGACTGTTATAAATCTGAATCCTTATCAGCATGGAATGGGATATCTGAATTACGCATAATGTGAGGAAGAAGAAACCCCACTGTAAGCGCACCTACTAAATTACAGGATGAAAATTAGAGTCCATCATAATTCAGCATCTTCCTCCCCTTCACTAATAAACCCTGCCAATGAAATAAGCCTCAACAAGTTTTTCTCCTGCCTTGTGTCAGTACCTCTTGTTCATTGTACCTTATCACCCTGATTTGCTGGTCTTTTCATACCCCGTCTCTCCCAAAGAGTGATATTTTTTTTTTGGCCCGAAGGAGCAAACAAATAGCACATATTAAATTGTGAGACAACTCCTTCCTCAGCCTCTGCAGTGCATCCTGCTTCTGCATCTTCATTTAGGTTGTGAATGGCTCAGGTGAAGGATTTCATTTGTCGGCTTGTGCAGAGCAAACACACAGTGACATTTAAGAAAGACTCAATCATTGTGATAATTAGCTCCTTAATCACAGAGTCATTTTGGTTGGAAGAGAACTTTAAAATCATCAAGTTCAACCATTAATCCAGCAGCACCAAGAAGTGCATCCAGAGGCCACTGATGAGGTCACACCATGTTGTGCCATATCTATAGGCTCATACAAAAAATTCACCTGTAAACTCATCAGAAGACAAGGACAGTATCAAAGAGTTCACAGAGTAAAAAGCAAAGGCAGGTGCTCAGCTGCCCAGAGGAGAACCTGAGTCTCCACTGTGAAAGGGGGCTCAGGGCACCTTGGGCAGAGCCAGGGCAGGCTAAGGCTGGTCCTGTGCCTTGATCGTAGCTGAGGTTACCCACAAATGACCTCCCCCAGCTCTGTTTTTGGCCAGGTGCTTGCAAAAACCATTCTCATGAAAGTGAAGAGAAAAAGGTAGGAGAGACCATAGCCAGAGGGGGAAACAACAGGAGGCATGGATGTCCAAGGGGACAAAACCACAAAATCCATCATTTTCCCCTCTACCTTCCCTACCCACTCAATCATGAATCAGGAAAAGTGTTTTCCACAGTTTTAGTGGCTGTTACGCTCTATATGTACATCTCCTTATTACTTCCACAGATGCCCTGTCTGCTACATGTCACCTGCAGGTAGACCACAGACAACATAACCACATCCTCCAGATCCTCCCTGTCTGGTACAGCCTCCAGCATCAATGGCCACATTCACATAGATCCATTTATCCCCAAATTACACAATGTTAAAAATCTGTTCTGATGTTGAACATGTACATTGCACCTTGAACAACTCCAAAAGGGAGAGGTTTTGATCACATGGATTCACCATCAAGCATTATTCCAGCTGTCTCCTGGGTAAAAGATTTTTGTGCGTAAGAAAATTCTTTTTTACTCCAGCTTCTTGCCTGTCCTCAGGGATTTTCTCATTATTGATTAGATGCAAAATTAGACCATAACTCGACTAAATAAAATTTCCTTTCATAAGGCAGTTCTGTGGTCTCTGCTTCCTGTGTCACTTTATTATTCATTGTGTAAATTATATTAAAAACTTCGTTTTCCTTTTCATGTAAAAAGAAAAAAAAAAATCAAGATATCAGACTGCATCCAATTTACCTCTATCATTCATAACGATAAGACAAAAATAAACCTCTCTCCACATAACAAATGAACATTGCTTCACAGTTTTGATTATGAACACAATTATCACCGCTTGCATAAAACACCCTCTCAAATGTATTCTCTAAGTTCTTCCCTAAGTCTGTTTGTCCCTAATTGGAAATTTAGGGAAGATGTGAATTGTTGCGATGAAGAACCTTGTCCCAGACTAGGACAGGGTTAGATGCTTTGACTCCACTGTTAGCACAGGATCTGACTTTGCATATGCTTAGTAAAATTAAATACCAAATCCATGCAGCACAGAGATCCACGTGATACAGCTCTGTCCTGTATCACTTTTTATCCTCGTCTAGTGTGCTGAACACTGAAAAACCCTCCTATGATACGAACGTTGCAAGCAACGCAGGGCAAAGACTGACAGAACAGAAGATTTCAGGTCAAATATTCCATAATTTGAGTGCCTGAACAAAGCCTCCTGAAGCCAGCAGTTAGCAGGACCCTACAGCCATGCTGAGCTGCTCTGGAATAGAGGGAGCAAACGAAGACAACTTCAAAATGGTTTCAGTTAAAAATCTGCAGTTAAAAAGTTGGTGAAGTTTCTCATTTGATAGCTTTCTATCCCACCTTACAAGCTCTCCCTCTCCACATCTGAGTGGGGGGAAATCCTGGACCTGTTCAGAGATGGAGTTTTGAGGGAAAAGAGGCCAATAAATCCAAAGAAAATTAGGCCTCTGCCCCGATGAAAGTCAATTTGAGAGCAGAGCTGGGTTTTAGTCAGGAGCATGCCTACTTAAGAGTACCTCTGAAGTGCAGGATTCTCTTTTCTGACCATTTTGTTCAGTTACTGGCACATTAAACTACAGATGGAGCTGATTTCTTCAAACCCACCTGAAAGCCTCGACAGCAGCTAAGGTACAGAGGCCTGAATATGCTCAGCATTTTTGCTCCCCCAGGTTTCACCCTTGCCTAACAAAATAAAGATAGTGCTTCAAGAAGAAGTCTAAAGCAAAATGTGAAGAAGGAAGCAGAGAAAGAAGATTGTGAAGAGAGAATCAGAAACTACACTCTGAGTAATAAGCCATCCTGAGTCTACAACGCGAGTCATACTCGAACGTAGGGGATTACTACATCTTCTGGCTGGAAAAAGAACAGTCTATTCACATCTAAAAATCCCATGACCACAAACACGGTGTCAAAACAGAAGGAGTTCAGATGTTTCTGTGCCTCCTTTTCAATTTTAATAGATGTCATATCCCTGTGAAACAGGAAAGAAAAAAGGTCAGCAGAGCTCAGCCCCATGAGGGAAAATGTTCCTCACAGAGGGAAAAGAGAGAAGTGATGAGGAGAGAGACGGATTGGAAAGGCAGTGCCTTGGAAACAGAGAAACCTGCTTTTTACTTTCCGTGTTTTCTCCCTGGCCCATTGTACAAACAGCAGCAAGTCACCGAATGGCTCTGTGCGCCCGAGGAGAGCCATGCCCCTGACTGACTAGAGAATGAACAGAAGAGTTCCCGCAGTGTTTCTCTAACAAGGTTTCTCTTACCAACCAGCAAAGAGTCCCAGCAGAAAATACTTTTTACTGTTGGGGCTGAATTATTTATTTTGCAGGTGGACGTAAAAGCCATGAGCAAGGCTGGCTCAGCCCTTCAGCACAAACCAAAGCATATGCTTTGAATCACTGCCCCGAGGAGGGGACAACCCACCCCAGCATGGGGAGGAACAGTTGGAGGCTTCCAAAAACCTGTGGGGCAGCACAAGGTGAACATGAAGCAATTACAGTCAGTGGCACTGATTGGGGTCACATCTCACCCGCTTGCTAAACCTTCTAAGTAATCCCCAAACTCCACAGGCAATGCAGCGCTCTCTCCATCGCCTGGGGTGACTGGTATGAAACCCAGCCTACTTCACAGGATTCTATTCCTGCAGGATCCATGCCAAGAAGTATCCAGGGCTTGCTTTCAGAAAGAGTTTCAGCAAGACATTTTTCCCCAAAGAAGGCGATCTGATGAAAAAGAAACTCTCTGCAAACACATTAATTCAGTTTTGTTCAGGGATTTTTCCCAGCTGTGTCCACAGCAGGCTCAGAGACAAACTACCCCACGCAGCCCTTATGATCAGCATGAAAATTACTCCTCCACACAGAGGATGGCGAGACCCTGGCCCAGGCTGCCCAGAGAAGTGGCCGATGTCCCATCCCTGGAACAATTCAAGGTCAAGTCACTCTGAGCAAACCAGTCTAGTTAAAGATGTCACTGCTCATGGCAGATGACCTCTTAACTTCCCTTCCAACCCAAAACATTCTATGATTCTATGAACACAAAAATTTGCCTAACACAAGCTACAAGCTGTTCTATGAGTTCTCCAGGCCCAAGGACACATGCTTACAGTCAGGTCAAGATTCCACTAAACACGTAAAATTGGCAGAAGATCTTTAAGTTTCCGTGAACTCAAGGTGTGGCTTCACTAGGGCTGAGTACAGAGGTGGAAAACCAAAGAGGATCTCAGCACCAGGGGTTTACAATCCCAGGTAATAGCTACACACAAAGGGAAGGGGAGACAGGAAGATGTGAGAATCACAAGAAATGTCCTTTTCTTGTAACTAGTTATGTGCAGGCGTATAATGAAGATTGCTATCATATGAAGATAGAAGATGAAGTTATCCCATCAGTCGGGGAATGTTTCAGAACTCAAGAAAACAGTATTAGCAGTGGGCTCAGTATCAGGAAAGTTGCTGATAAGTCAGACAGGCCTTACTGAGCTTGGCACTGAAGAGCTGGGTCTTGGCCACACCATTTGTTTGCTCTTGGCACTCCCATCCTCTTGCCTCTAAGAAGCCTGCCAGCTCTCCATTTTACTACTCCTTCATTCCAGTAATCCCAGAAACAGTCTTCAGTCTAAATTTAATCAAAACCAGTGGTAGCCTTCTCCTTGAGTAAGAACTGGTCAGGCCTTTTTACTGGGAGATGCCTGAGGCAAGAACTCAGCATTTCTTCATGTACTAATTGTATAATAAGTAAATTAGATCAAATATAACTTAGAGAAAAATCACTCTCCTGAATTATGATTGTTGAAACATAGCCAGAGAAGCACTTTCAGGAGCCTTCTTGGCTGTTTAATGCTGATTTAATTATGATGTTCAGACATGGTCTACTACTGAGATACCTGCTGTAGCTTGCTAGCTACGTTAGACCGCAGGTAGATGAGCTGGTGTTAACAAGTCAGGAAGACACAAGTGCCAGGTACCAGTATGTGAACAAATAAGGCTTATTTTGTAAAGAAAACTATTCCTTTAGTTCGGACCCACAAAAATTAAAACTCTTGATTTAAATCTGAAATTTGGATTTTTAGAGAAATTCTCAGAACTCCTCTGCCTTTTTTTTTGCATTAAAACAGGACTGTACATGATTCTGCAGATTCACAGCAGCTTGGACATAAAATCCATCAGTCCAACTAACTCTTCAAGTACTAGACCTTTTCACTCCCAAAGTTTCTTCTGAATACCACTCTGGAAATAGAGCAAATAAACACAGAACCTACTGATCAAAGTTCAGTGCTACAAACTCATCACCTCAACAAGTGCAAATAAAGACCGTGCACAGGAAAAAAAAAAGTCCACTAAGTACTGACTTTAAGATACATTATATATGTTTGTAGCTTCAAAAAATTTAGTGTAAAAATCAACACGCATTTTCTTTCCCATACCTGCTAAGTTGCTTTCTTTAACTCACTAATAAACCCAGGCAATCCTGTGTTTTGTTTCATAGCAATTCCCTAAGGGCAAAGATAAACTTGACTCTTATCTCTTCTTCTGTTGTTCCTAGAATGATTGCTCAGTTCATTATGTTGTTTGATGTTGTCATCTCGGCTTCCCAGGGCCTGATTTGTTCGCTTAATTCTCTAAGTTATTAAGCTTTCCATTCCAAAAATAAGCTGGTTTTCTCATTTAAAACCCAATGTCATCTCTGTATTACGGATTTACAGTTCACAATGTTAATGGATCACAGAAACAATGACACGAAAAGTTAAATTATGAAAATGCATTTTGCTTGCATAAAAAAGGAACAAGTGATAATGTCATATACGTAAACATGGATCATTACTGTACAGAGATGATAATGGAAAGGCAACTAAGGTACCCAAATCATAACTCACAAGTTCACAGGAGGCTAAGAAACAACATCTGAATTGTAGATTATGAGATGGAGCGTGCTGCCCACACCCCACTCTGCTGGTGTGCACCCAGCCAGCTGCATGCTGAACTTACCTCCAAAGCCCATCTCACCCACTGAAGCTGGGTATATGGATCCCAGGCCACAGGCACAACAGGAGCTGCAACCACTCCACCTAAGTCGGCCTAAATCCTTTTCTTGGCTCCCCCCTTTTAGTAAATCACATTGCTGGTTTGCACTTCACACTCCAATTTCTCCGTACAAGTCCATACGGTAAATTTGTTCACCAAACAGCTCTGGTTCTGCAGGTTGACAATGTTATAATATAGCCACAAACTCTGCCCTCCAGAAAGGATCAGAGACAGCATGAAAAAGATGAAGTCTAAAGCCACTATGACAAGACATCAAGTATCCCCTTAATATGCAGGGTCTGTCACAGATTAATTTTAATGCACAAGCCCTTGGGTCACATCAACATCACAGAGTTTTCTGGGTCACCAAATTAAAAGGCATGGCATCATCATCCTCTGACACAGAAGCAGTTCATTAAAAAATATTTGTAGAGATATAGGAAAGTAATCTTGGTCAGACACATGCTTTGAAAATTCCTCTTCAAGTTCTGTTGGCTTGAGTAGAGACTCGTACAGAGACAAGGTCTTCTGAGAAGAAAAGTCAAACTTGAAAGTTTAAACTAGATGAAAGTTCTCAGCTGGACTTTGTTCTCAGAGGCAATGTACACCCTTTGTGAATGCCTGAGTTCCTGACACATCACGAACAGACAATAAATGCTCATTTTTCAGTGGGTTTCTGAACCTACTCTACCTCTGATTTATCATGAGAACAGTGTCCCTGGTCTTTTTTAAAGATGAACTTTTCCCTCCCAACAGCACGCTATTCCAAGTGCCAGTTTTGATGAACAGCCTGTCAAGCCGAGATACAGTCCAAGAGTTGAACTAAATCTATCATCACATGGTGCTTGTCATTAACCAAACCCTTTGTACTTTCTCAAGTATTGAATTCATCTGCTTCTATTTCTTACTAGAGCTACACAAAGGTTTCCTGGAGTTTCATGTATTATCTAAGCAAATTGCTTGTCAACTATAATGGGAAAGGTTATGTTTTGCAGAAAAAGTTAAATCAGTCTTTTTTTTTTATTAAAGTTGTTTCAAATAAAGCCAAGCTAATTAGAGCTCTAAGCCACTATTACTGTCAGTCTTTGCAGTAATCACCACCAACCATAAATGAGCTTCTAGGGTTAAGGTACCTAAATATCTACAGTATTATGGCTGACAAAAAAAAAATAGCAAACCCAATCAATATAACACAAGTAAATAATGATTTCAGATACAAGACTACTGAAAGGATGAACACAGCAACATCAGATGCCTTTCAAAATCCTTACTGTACCTGAAAGAAAAACATGCCCTTGTGCATTCAGCTGTTGGATTCTTGCCCCTTCCACAGCAAACACAACCTCACGGACTCCACTACAGCATGGGTGTTAGGGTAAGAACTCTTAGAAGTTGACACTGCATCCAAAGGACACAACTGGTCCACAAAAAGGCATTAAGCTGGTGTAAATTATTGTGCCAATACCTTCACACTCGGATACATGGCAGGAGAGACATTGTCTGTTCTCCTTGCACCCGTCGCTGGTGCTGCTCTGACAGCTCCATTCCTAAGAAGAATGCTGATACCATGCAAGTTTACACATGCACTTTGGTACTTCTCAAAGCCCTGGTTTGTCCTTTGATAAATATTTACACTAGTCTCATGATTAAGCTGCAGACACTTGTGCTGCTTTTGTTTGACCAGTTTCCCTCATGTTTCCATGGCTCACACCTATGCAGATAGGGAGATGGGATGGTCGAGTTCTCACCTAGGTAGGGCCTGTGAACGTGGCTGATAAAGTTCAGTGTATCAACAGCACCTCACCTGATCAGTCATGTGCAGGAGATCCCAAGAGTTCAGGCATTTTCCTACATTCTTCACAGCTCTTCTCTGGCTAATGCTTGTCTTTCTGTCTCCCAAACAAATAATGAAACCAGATGACAAAACCAGCCCACACACCTTCAGAGAGAACTCTACTACTACTCAGTCTTTCTGAGCCTGTACAACATGACAGGTTACTAGAGAGTGAAACAGTCTCCTGCTCATTGCAGGATATTGTGCCCTCCATGCCATTCTACCTGCTACCTTAAATCACCTTTTTAAAACCATAAAAACAAAGAAGAAAGTTATCTTAGAAACAATTTAACCAATCACTAGATCTGAAACAGAAATTTAAAAATTTTTCTTTTTCCAGAGATGTAAAAAAGTACCATTGAAAGCCACCTAGCTCTCAGTTTCCCTCCCAGAGCCTTCCTTTCTGATCCATCCAGTTAAAAAGCTGCTGAGATGGTTGGGCAGTTGGATCCAATTCTCAGCCGTGACCTTTATCCCATGAATCACTTTCACTGAGGGAGAACCACCTCCAAATGGATTTATAAGCATATACTCATTTCCCCCTAGGAAAGTCTTTTTCTATTCACACTTTCCTGAAGACTACCCGTGATTCAGGAATGTGATAATTAATTACAATGTTAAGCTTTCATACTCCTGTCCCAAGGCTATCAGACGACCCTTGCCTCACTCCAGAAATGCAAATATCCCTGGGGCACAGCTAGGCAGAGCCATCTCCTGGCTAGACCATAAACAGAACACACTAATGGTTTCCCCAGGGCTCACCCCAACTAATTAACAACGCATTTACCTGACTGACTGGCAGGGCAGTGTTCAGACCTCAATACTTAACTCTTACATACTGAGAAAGATCCCATACCAGAAGAACCATCCAAGTCATTTATTAACTAGCTGGGAAGACAATCTTAGTTGCAATAACACCCAAAGTTTGAGGTAATAATGGTCCCAGGATAAGTGATGCACTGATTAAAGGCTTCTGCCACAACAGGAGATCTAAGGGAATGGAAATCTGTAGGGAAAAAAATATGGAACTTCATAAAACTTCTGTAAAATCATGAATCATAGAAATGTCTGGGGTGGAAGGGACCTCCAGAGCTCATCCAGTCCAACCCCCTGCTGAGAGCAGGGACATCTGCAACCAGAGCAGGTTCCTCAGAGCCTCGAATGAAAGGAAATACTTGAGCAGGAGGATGTGTTAGAAATGGGTTGTGCTAATTAGTTATGCCACAGTACAACTCTGCATCCATATAAATTCCTGCCTTGAGCATTTTTTATACCTAGGAGCAGGGAGAGTAACAGCAGCATTCTCAATAAGTTTTGCTTGAATTATTTGAGGCCAGCATCTCTAAATCTGGTCTTTATAATCCAACTGATACTTCCAACAAGGTGGAAACAATGAAGATTAAATTATTTTGAAAGTAGAATGATTTGTCTTGACTATTAATATGACAAACAGTGACACTGTCACAGACAGATCGAGATGCAAAAGTGTGTCACTTATGTCTAGCTAAGATAGCTCCATTTTTCCACAAGCGTGGTTACAGACTAGAGAACTCCCTCCCCAAATTAGAGACAATTTCAAGGCTTTTAATTGATGATCTGAAACCTAGTAGTGAATTGTGGCCTGCAAGTGCATGGAGCAGGCTGCCAGGCAGGGTCTTGAGAAAAACATGTGGATGAGGAGGGGGACAGAGGAAAGAAAAAATAAGAAGAGTACTGTTGTCCTGCAGGCTCTGTGAAGGTGACTAAATAGATTCAAAACAGTTCTAAGTGGCATAGAGACATTAATTTCTTTTAAAAGCAACAAAAAGCATTGTTCTCCCTCTTAAATAGCTGGTCTGTTGTTAGCTCTGTCACCATGGAGACTGCCACTGCTGGTGCTGCTGGTTTTCTTTAACTGGTCAGCACATGGTTGTACCATCACCTAATATCAACCCGAGTCACCAGGGGAGAAGTTTATATTTATCCTGAATATTTAGTAAAAGAAATGCATTTGAGTTTGTTTTGTTGATTTTGATATTGCTGCTTATTTTGCATCATATACAAACTCCTAGGAATTTACTGTCCTTATTGTCCCTCCAACACCAGTTCCAGGGTCACTACCAGTATAACGAAGGGATCACTGCAGGTGGTCCCACCTGCTTTCATTTGTATCTTCCACTTATTTAATAAGATAGAAAAAAATTACAGTGACTTAGTGCAATCTGCTGAGAAAACAACATCTGAATCCCGTCCCCAAAGTAATACTGACCAGAAACTAAATCTCATTTTGGAATAACCTCGACATAGGCAACAGTAGCTTTATTCAAATTCTGTGGAGTGTTTTAGATACTACGTGCAGAAACTTAATGTAATTTGGGGAGCATTGCTCTTCATTTTAGTGCTGGTTTCTTTGCAAAAGGAATAGAAGTACAAACTTTCTCTGAAGCGATAAGGAGAGCTTAAAAGGATTGAAAAGCAGAGAACGAAAAGTTCTAAAACCTCCTTGCTCAGAGTGCACCAAATGAGACTGCTGTCATCAGGAGAAAGGGAAGACACAACGCAGTCTCTTTTGGTTACCCTTCAGATACTCAGACCTTCTTTTATTCACTCCTGGCTTCTGCCTGAATCAAACTTCCCCTGTAGCAGCAAGAATCCCGTTTTCCACCTTTCCCAGAAAGGCAGGATTTGCCATTATAACATGACTGACTCTCGACATGGCTCGCACTGCTCACACTCGCATCACTTCTTGGCTGGACCAGAGTAATGGGACACAAATGGGGACCCAGCCTCCAATGCTTAGGAAGTGCCAACTAGGAAAGATCACTAGAACACATCTCCTCTGCACAGCCCATTCCTATGAGCCAATTGAGCTCTTTTCCTACTGACTGTTGAAATTTCATGGAAATTCATAAATCAGGTACAAGACCTTGTCCCTTCAAGTTGAAGAACTTGTAACACTGCAGGATGACACTTGTGGTTAATGACAGCATCTGCTGCAGCACAATAAAAGGTCGAGGAGACGAAATTCATCCGGACTGGGAATGTGACTGGGAATTTGGGCATGACCTTTCTGAACAGTTATGAAAGGTCACAGGTCTTACTACTTTTCCTAGAACAGAGGATGCTGCTTTGACATCATCTTGTCTGGCACACGCACAATGCATACCTTCTAAAGAACCGAATTAAATGAACAATTTTAGGCTACCATGGATATTACCAGGCTGACCCCTTGCTTCCATTGGTGAAGAAATATGTAACAAACATTAGCCATGTTGGCTACTGAAGAGAGCTGGGGTATTGGTGCTGTGCACTCAGCTGAACTCAAAAGCAGCTTAGTTTCCCCGTTGAGAAAGCACAGGAAAGAACATTTTAACTTACAGAAGAGAAACCTGAAACAAATCCTGCTCTTGCTTAACGTCAAACAAGGTACTGCCTTTTATTACTCCTCAATGTAAAAGCCTTTTCATGAACAGCAGCCCAGAATATCACCTGGCTCTACAAATAATGATCTCACCCTGCAGCTTCTTAGACCAGCAAAATCTTGCAGTACTGGCCAGAGGAAATTGTGCTAATAAAGGCTACAAAAGTTCGACTTTCAACCTCAGAGTCTACAACTCCAAATCTCCCTCCCTCCGAGCATGCATTGCTGAACCCCTGCAGACCCCAGGACACAACTTACTGCAGCTTAAACAGAGGAAGGAGATTCCTCAGGCTTCTTCCTGTATCTGGCCAGTACCAGAAGGGCTAACACACAAGTAACCAGTGAAGGTATTGAGGCATCTGAAACATAACTGAAACCTCTTCAACCTTCTAGGATCTGGATCTCGCACATTTCTACCCCAGACACTTCATCCAGCACTGCTTCATCAAAACCAGGGCAGAAACCTGATGAACCAGTAACAAAACAGAACTAACAGAACTTCTCTGTCCTTTTACAGAACTTGGCTGTTGAAATCCACACCTTGAACACCTACTTAGATAACTTTTTGCTGGTAAAACTCCTCGGGTGGCTAAAGCCAGTCTGGGATAAGTGTGCCCCAGCATCATGTCAGCACTGAATAGCCTTGCATAAAATTTCTTCCTTACACGTAACCCCACCAGTCCTGCTCAAAACAATGTGGTTCCTTAACACACATAGTGCTTTACCACACCTCCTAGGAACCCTTCATCACCTCCTGCTCCGAGAAATCTTCTGGTGGACAGGATTCAACTCAAAACCATCTCCAGAACAGGAAAAGCTGTTTAATTTACAAGCAGCACAGTCAACCCCCCCACTTCTACCCACAAAGCTTCCACCAGACGGTTTTCCCAAGAGTACTCTAATCAGCAGGCTCCAAACTGCCACAGTGGAACAGTAATATCACTTTTAAAGGGCTATTCACTATCAAGAACAAGCTGAACATCCCAGCACAAGTCAATACATAATTAAATGAGCATCCCTGACTAAATAAATTTATTGGGTTTGCCCTAGATGCTGCCTCTTGCACATTGATTTGGCAACTGTAGTTAAATTACAGTTTTGAAATCACTAAGTCCGTTCCCCAGTATTTTCACTACACATGTTTAAGAGCTTGAAAACAAAGACCAGCACCTTCAAAAAGTGGGGATCTCTCTGATGGATATTGTCAGCAACCTCTCACAGCCAGTGGTTATTCCTGGATTCACCATTCTCACCTTGATTTTCATCAAGCTCTTTAGGTGGGGAAGAAGGCAATGTATCTATTATGCCAATATTTTAGTAAAGCATCAATAAACTTCTTGGAACTTTCTGTGGTTTAATCTATAGATTAAAAACTTATATGCTGGATTTTGATAACTTAGATTTGGAAATTTACTGGGCTGGATAGGGCATCTCAACCAATAGCAAACCCAAACTCAACTCCAAGGATGTTTGTCAGTTTGCCTTCTTTAAAAATCTGTGGCTTCAAAAGAGTAATTGTCCCTTGTAAGTAACCTATGCAGACAAAAGCCGCACTCAGAAGAGAGGAAAAATCTATAGATACAACTGCAGATGAATCTTATACATCTTAGTTCTGTTATTTCAGACAGCCCAGGCCTGATTCACCCTAATTAGTCTTAAATCTCTGCTTCTCACTGAAACAGTTCACAGCCCTAATTATCTCGCCTTGATGTCTCTAGACTGCAGGCAAACATGATGTTGCTTTATGCTTGTAGACAAACACACTGTAGGTATTGGTATTCTAGACTTAAGACATGTAATTGAGACCTTATCACAGTTTTCACTCCATCACTAAGTGTTTAAATAAGACAAGATTCTTATAAACCAGTGAGCACACACATAGAAAATCTTGAGCTGTGGTAAAATAACTCTTATGAGGGTATCAGCCACTGCAGCGTTAGACTAATGAGGAAGAGTCTTTCAACTCAGCCTCCTTTTATGCAAATATTTCATAAAAATAATTGCAGAGGTTGCAACCTGTGCCAAGCACTTTTTAAGATTTACACGTTGGATGAACCCCTTTTTTCTACATCCTTCAGCATAATCAATAGTGGCATAACTATTTCAACTCCCTCCCCCAACATTTAAATTATATTAAAGATTAATATCACATTCTCCTCTTCTCAACATCCCAAATCAAGTAAATAACCCATAGCAGCTACCTTATAATCATATTTAAAAGTCTTCTTCCCTGGGATAATCTCATTCTGAAATATTAAACCTGATTTTTTTTTAAATCTAATTTACTTCTCATAGCATCCTACATGTTTACTCTTTATGCTTTGCTGGCCGAATCAAGATTTGCACACTAGTATAGACTTGTTAAGGTATTTATGCAGCTGAACCGGCTGTTAACGATTTTCTTTTCTCCTTTGCATCACTCCTGGCCCTTTTTCTAATTCAGAAAGGCTGAAAAATCAACATTCTAATGAGAAAATCTTGTCACTATCAGCACACATATATTTACAACGATCTGGCTACAGTTATGTGTGCATAAGGAATCGATACCTTCAGCTGGAAGGGACCCCAGGTTCCATTCCCTACAGGTATTTCTGAACAGAGCAAGGCAAGTCACCAAGTACAGGAAGATGTGGACAACTTGGAGCCAAGGGATAAAAGTTGTCCTACCCAACAGACCACACTGCTGGCAAACTGAACTGCTTCTAGCAGAGCCGACTACTGAAGATACAATGAAAGCATTGGTTTAAAAAAGCCCCAGAGAAATGGCATAATGAAGGCAGGAATGAAAGTCACAGAGGATCTCCATAAGAGCTGTATGAGAAGTGGGAAGTCCAGCTGATTCCTGTCTGAAACAGGCAAATCCAGCTGGCTGTGCACAGAGCCCACCCCAGCCATCTTTCATCTGCATCATTTCATGGAATTACAGAATGGTTTGGGTTGGAAGGGACCTTAAAGCTCCTCTTGCTCCAGTCCCCCTGCCCTGGGCAGGGACACCTCCCACTAGACCAGGCTGCTCAAAGCCCCGTTGAATGTGATCTTGAACACATCCAGGGATGGAGGACCCACAGCTTCCCTGAGCAACCTGTGCCAGTGTCTCCCCAGCCTGGCAGTGAAGAACTTCTTGCTAAATTTCAAACTGGAAAAGGGTAGATTTAGATTAGAAGCCATTACCCCATACCCTATCACTACAAGCCTTTGTAAAAAGTCCCTCCCCATCTTTCTTGTAGACCCCCTTCAGATAGTGGAAGGCTGCAATAAGGTCTCCCTGGAGCCTTCTCTTCTCTAGGTTAAACCACCCCAACACCCTCCCTCATCCTGCCCTTGTAGGAGAGGTGTTCCAGCCCTCCAGTCACCCTTTGTGCTGTCTGGAACACAGTGACAGTTCCCAGAGAAACCAGGAACACTTGACCCCACCTCTGGTGCCCACTTCATCGCTTACGATGTCAACACAGAAAATGGAGGGGGGGTCTTCTCCTGGAAGAACATCTGCACATTAAATGAAACTCAGCTCTAACGTCATCTTGGGAAGGGAAGCCTGATGCTATTCACACATGGTGCTTCAGTAATTATATATAATGTCTTGTATCTCAGGAATCAGTGCCACGACAGCCTCATGGAGCACAGAGATTTTATTAAATCTGGATTTGATAAAACAACACATCAGCTCCATTCACTCAAGGACTGGATCCCAGAGTGACAGTCCCACCACAACTGGCATTTCAGACAGCGAGGCCAATGATTCCTCCACGACAGAGCAGAACACTCTTATTAAAGGTCAGATCTTAAACCAACAGAGACTCCCATCAGCTTCTGTCTGTTTTCCATCACACTGCTCCTAACCCCACTGACTAGGCAGCACCCTTCTGAGCAATACATGTAGACAACACGTATTACACCTAATGCCTTGGACAACAAATAAACTCTTTTATACAACAGTTGGCTTCTAGCACAGTCTCCCCCCCCAGCTCTCAGCTGAGCACTGTGGGGATGCATCTGCAGTTCAGAACTGGCCCTTTCTGGTAATTTGACATTTCCAGTTTTTTGGGGACAGAGAGTTAATTAAAACACTTATCCAGGCAATGGTAAGTGACAGTTCAGTGACAGCAACACGCAACAGCTAGGCTGAGAAAATCTAAACATGAAATCTGAACATAAAAAAACTCAACAAACCCAGAACAGACATAATTTCAATAGACCAATTCTACATTTTGCTTCACATTCCTGCTATCTTATACATGCAGCGTGTCACTCGGATGAAGGGAACTCGGGGAGAAACTAATAACTATTCAGACAAAAAAACCCACAGTCAGAGGAGGCTGCGAGGAGGACAAGAAGGAAGCCTGTCATGCCTTTCATTCACGGGTCTTCAGCATTTCATCCTCTGTTAGATTTTCTAGCACAGAAAAATCTTTTTATTGCTCTTTTGCCTTTCTCCTTGTATATTATGTATCATTACATCAAAGGAGCTTGGGGGGAAAAAAGAAAACCCAGCACACTGGCCCAAATTTCATATTCAGGCCAAACATATCCTTACCAAACTAGCAAGGTTGAAGAGGAATTAAATTAACCTGTCCTTATTCATTTCAATGCATTTCATACAAACAGCAGCACTGCACAGAAAAATGCATTTGAAATATTACTTCAATTGTTGGCTTTGAGTATCCCAGAGTGGATTCAGCCCACTTTGTATTTTAATTGTAGTTGAGATGAAGAGTGATTGGATTAGATTCAATCTATGTATAATTGAAATTAATTAATTTGGCTAATGAAATATTTATAGGTGACCTTTCCCTGAATTGATAAAAAAATAGCCTGTTTTGTTTTAAAATATCTTTGATATTTACAGACTGAGGTTAGATTTAAATTATTCCTTTACATAAGAAAGCCAAACAGACATCTGTTACTCCTGTAGACTGGCAAAAGAATCAACCATATTGCAGTTTTCTCCTGCCAGACTTATTTCGTGTTTCTTGTCAGGTATACGAGTGCCATTCCCAAAAGTTAAAAGTCTTACAGAAAATCATTAATGCCCTTGTTTGTACGTGAATAATTTATTCTCATCTTGGTCCACCCACCAATTCTACTGACATTTAAAAGTGATCTAGTCTCAGGCATGTTGCCATTAATATTAAAGCCATGTGAAACTAGGACACGGGCCCGTGCTGCATTAATGAAATTCTTATCAAATCGAAGGACATTACCATCATCAGAATTAGCAATGCAGAAATGCTAATAGGATTCTCTGTGGATTACAGCTGCATATTCCCCTTTGTCAGAGCTCTGCTCTTACGATGACGACTCCGAAACCCCGGCTGCAAAACACTGACCTAGCAACTTTGTCAACTTGGACAAAACCAGAGTACTTATCTCTGCTTAGCCAGATGTGAAGTACATTAAATTAAAATCAGATAGAAAAACGCATTTAAACTCCCTCCATGTATTTTTAAATGTTGAGATGACACCAACCGATAGCATTTATTGAAGTCAGAATCCTCCGTGTCTTACTCAAGGGATCAGCCCAGTGCCATTCATTCAATAAAGGCGAAAGACACTTGGCTTTTAAAACCTCCTCTTCCCCTTTCCTCCTGCTGCCAACAGTTTCACACTACAGGAAACATAAGAGAGGAACAGCATCTGAGAGCTACACCAAGCTGATCCACCTCCTGCTCATCTGCACATGGGTAAAACTCACCCTACAACAGCGCACAGTTTTGAGCCTGGCACTTCAGGAAGGATGTGGACCTACCAAAAGGTATTGTGAAGCAAACAGCAAGAATGATTGGATCTAGAAACCTTGATCAAAAGATTAAGAAAAATCAGGACTCGGCCGAGACTGAGGGGAGGCAGGATAACAGTCTTCAAATATATAAAGGTCAGTTGTAAAAGGAAAGGCAACGCTTTCGTCTCCCTATCCACTCTGAGAACGGAAAGAGAAGTCATGGCTGAAAAAGCAGCAGTGGACAGGCAAATTAAACTCAAGGGGAAGCCAAATTTCTAGTGGCAAAGAGAGTCAGGGTGCCTGAAAGAGTTGCAGCGTTACCACCCTTGGATGTTTCCAGAGCACGCTGAGCAAATACCTGCCACGAATGGAGTAAGCCTATTTGGTCCTGTCTCATACCCAGGAGACAGGGGAGTGAAGCCTTGCAATGCCTTTTATGACTCTGTAAACTCACCAGGGGGTTCTCAAAATCCAAGTGTCTATAGCAGCCATTTCAAAGACCAGCAGCTTCCTTCCCCACAAAGCAGATGAGAGTAACACTGACACCAGCCCCAGCACACGCACGTCCCAGTTCACAGGAGGACACACGTTATTATATCCAGGATTAGGACATTTGATTCTATTTGATACTCCAAGGTTTTAGTGAGGAAAAAAAAAGTCCTGTTCCAGTAGCTTTATAGCAGTTACATTTCAGAGAACATATGACAGACAAAGGCAAACAGAGCAGTGACAGCTTTGTGCACAGAAGCAAAAAGTCTTTGCCCTGCCAAATACGCTTTCTTAAACTTAATGTTTACTATTTTAGGAGGCATGGTCAGAAGGTTAGAGGGACTTAACTCCTGGCAAAATATTCTATGACAACCATTTTACCAGCTGTACATTATAAAGTGCTAAAAAATATGAATATGGAAGCAAGGAGAACCATTTTAAAGCCTTTAGGTATCCATTTATATACCTCCTGCAGTGTTTATCTCAATTTTCTTCTCAGGACTTGAATGTGTAGATAATCACTGGTCCAAACATCTCTAAATACAGTGCACTTTAAAACAGCACATTATCTTTATAACAGGGGATTTTGGATAAACAATTCTTGGCTGCTCTCTAGAGATATAAAGAGAGCTCACCATAAGAGAACAAAATCTCAGACAGCAGAGACAAAACAACAGAGAGACCACATTATGGTCACCAGTTCGGTTTACAGGAACAAAAGTTACCTGTTGCAGGTGGACAAGCAGGGCCTTGAATGAATAAAATAATAAGGAAAAGGGAAGGTCAGCACATGTTCTGCAGTGACAGTTTTTCCTTACACTTTGGGGTTTGCACTTGGTCCTTCAGCATGGAGAAACTCCAAACCCAAAGCGAGCAAGTGGCAGCTTCTACTCTACTCATCCATTTCCTTGTTTTTTCCTTCTTAGCAATTCCACTGTGATGCAGGAGTTCCCCCCTTACAGAGATGAAGCTCTTGCTCTCCTTGATTCCTCCTGCCTCTCCATTTCCCTCAGAGCACAGAAACCTTGCTTAGAGGAAAAGGGGAGATCTGCGTGCAGAACCGTGACTCAATCTGCTCTGACATGCAACAGAAACAAGACTCTCTGAAACTCCTTAGGGGAGAAAAAAACCAGCATTTATTCTAAGCAAACCACAGTATCTCCACACCAGGGAAGAGTCCCAGATTCTGCAGCACCCTGGACCAACGAGCAGGAACCCAGGCAGGATTACTGATACTTCAAGTCCTCCAGCTCCAGAGTTGCACCATCAGTAACCTTGAAGCCCTGAGATCCTGCTATCAGGGGGTGGAATTTGAAGGCTCCTGCTCCAAAACCAGTGCTGAATCTACAAGAGCCCTCCCTGCAGCTCAGTCTCTCCCAGTTCCCCACCTCCCAGCTCGCAGGAGGCCTTGAAACCACTGACTTGGAGGCAATGTGTCTAGCACAGCTTCCTGGAACTTAGCTCAGAAGGTTCTCATGCTTGCATTCTGCTGAAAGTTTATGGCAGCGTGTAAATATTTGGGCTTCGATAAACGGCTGCCTTTGAAGACCAAGGCTTTGTCAAAACATTCCTGCCCATCTCTAAACATCGTTAACCTTCACAGAACAAACTAAGCGGCCACTCAGACTTGGCGACTTGCTCAGTATCAAAATACAAACAAAATCACAAACAAATTGGTCAGAGTACTTAATTTCTGAGGAAATGGAAAGACCTGAATGTGGCTGTTGAGCTGCCTTAACTCGGGTAACCTTGACAGGATGATTTTGGAGGCAAAGCAATGAATATTTTTTTTGTGGAAGCACTTGGCATGGACATTGGTATAAAGACTGTGGCCCTTTGTCTTTGGGGAGAGCACTTCAGCAATAGTTTCTGTATCTGTCACAGGGCAGACAGAACGGCAACCACAAAGAAAATGAGGTGACAGCAGAAAGTCACATCCCTACTGCTTGGGCTTCACTTCCAGCTTTCAGCTCCTCATCAATAGTTTTTAGCGCTTCATTATCATGCCGAGACACTACAATAACAACTTTATTAAGAAGCATTCCATCCATACTCCCGGTGTTTGAACAGATATTGACAACCCACAGAATGCTCAAGGCTCCTCTATTTCCCTCTCCTTTGTAAAACCACCGCTTGGAAATTCTGCATCCCTCACTGTTGCCATGGTGACACCCCCACGGGACCATCCGTGACCTCCCGAGACACGTGGCACCTCCCCATAATTCTGTGCAAACCACATCAAAGGAAGTAAAACCAACTAACATATGGGGTTGTAATTATTTTGTAGTTATGTATTGGAACATACACATAGTCCAAGCATGGAGAGTAGGCAGGGAGGGTGACAAGATGTTAATTCTCCTCTCAGGTTGGCCGACTTCTTGGACAAGTTTGAGCTTGAGAGGTGCTGAGCATTTCCAGCTCACCTGGATTTCAAGCACAACTCTAAATGCTCCACACTTGTGAAATTCGTATCTTTAACTTCCCATCTTGCAAAACACAGTCACTTCTGCAAATAATTGCCATTTCTATTCAAAATAAACTACACAATTAAACAGAATCCCAGCACCATGAGGATTGGAAGGGACCTCTGGAGATCATTTGGTCCAACCCCCCGGCTCCAACAGGGTCACTCTGAGCAGGGGGCCCAGGATCACATCCAGGTGGGTTCTGAAAGTCTCCAGAGGAGACTCCACAATCTCTCTATTATTTTTACCCTTAATAAAGTACAAATTGTATAGCAATATCATCTACATGTTTATTATTTTTCAGAGAAGCCTAATGTTCCCAGCCAGAAATTTATTTTATTTCTTTAGCAATTTTGAATCTGTAAAAAGGAAATGAGAAAGCTTTGAAAATTTCCTTTGCAAGTCACAGACAATTCTCCTCCTAATTACCTTACTTCTTCCTAATGAACCCTTACTTCATTAAGTCTGCTCTGGGGGCTAACACATACCTGAGAGGATCAGCTCTGGTAGATTTTTTTTGTCCCCATGTATAATAAGTTGGCTTCCAGCTGAACTAAACTGGTAAAGTGATAGTATTGTACCTTTCTAGGTGATAGATAAAGATGGGATTTAACAAAGGTAGGGAAGAAAGCAGAAATTGGAGGTAAATGAAAGCTTGTCTGAAAATCAACACAAAAAAGGTTCATTGCTTTGCTTACAAAATCATCCTGTCAAGGATACCCGAGCTAAGGCAGCTCAGCTACATTGAGGTCCTTCCATTTCCTCAGAAATTAAGTACTCCGAGCAATGCAAGGGGTCAGTGTCCTGAAACAGATTCAGTGTTCTTTCTCCTGCACAGCTGCAGGTTTTGCAGTAGGCTCGCATCAAGGCGGCACACCACGCCATGCAAAAGGGGAGGCCAGAGACAGCTCCACACACTGCACACATTTCATCGTATATGCTACAAGACCATTTCTGCAGCTGCAAAATCCCACTCTAGGGCAAAGGGAGGACTTTGTGACTCCTGGCTCAAGAGATGCCTAGCCACCTCCGGCCAGCACTGCGGTGTAGCAACCAGTTCAAAGATGGATTTCAATGAATTCCCAGGAATTACAGTGGAAGATGCACAGCAGGACCAAAATGCCTTCGTACAGGTTTGAATGTAATGACTTTGACAGACTTGTGAGCTCTTTCTACCACTGTCTAACACCATGGAGTTAATTAGGTCAAACCAATAATCAATGCATCACCATCTACCCTGTTAACAGCAGCGGGCTGGGGTCTGGTCTGGAAGGCAGCTCACTACACTGGGAAGGAACATTGTGGTGACTCAAAAGGAGTCGAGGTGTACAAGAGGTGTCTTCTGAGAAGGCTTCAACACAAGTTAATACCAACCACACCTGGAAGCTTACCCAGGGTCCTTACCTAGCTTCCAGGTAATATTCCTGCTGTCACTCAAATGGAACATGGAGTTTGTGTGAACTGTCCAGAGTTAAGAACTGATAGAGCAAAGAGCTCAGGTAAATTACTTGTAAAGTGAGAGGTGAAGAGATTTCTGCTCAAGCCCCATATTTGATCCTCCATTACACTAGCGTAAATCCACAAGGGCACTGTCAGAAGTTATTTCAGACTCTACTTGCTTAACTATACGAGAATCCAGACTCATCACTCGCATTCAGTTAAACTCAGGCACGGAGCTGTGCGCCCTTTTTTTGTTACTGGAAGATTAAACTATGTCAGGCTTTTTACAATTTAGTGCCTGTTTCAGGTGGCAGACTTAGAACCTGATATAAAAACATTTGGTGCCTATCCAGTGCTCCTTCGTTTTAATTCAAAATATATTATTAATACCAAAAGTTTAATTGAAGTTCTTGGAATGCAAGAGACAGAATTACTGACCTCATATCTGCAAGGCTCAGCCACAGCAAGGTAGACTAGAAATAGGAAAGCTGTCTCCTGTTGTAAATGAGAAAGGTAAATGAGCTAGGACTCCAAACCCACTTACTGCTAAGGATTAAAACCTGCAGCAAAGCACAACCACGTCACTGCCAGCCCAGCCTGCTCCCTGCGGTGCTGCTGATGTTCCTTTAGCCTGCCACCCAGAGTGGTGGCCACTGGGATTCAGCAGCAGCATGTGGGGGGATCTAATAGATGTATTTGTCATTTATTCAGCAGTAAGTGGGTTAAAAAAAAATAAATCTTTGTATCCAGGAGCTCCACATTCTTCTCAAAAAATTAAATATATATAAAAGTAGCAAGCAGGAACCTACCACATCTTCCTGCCTGACATGAAGGTGTTTCTCATTTGCCAAAGCATGGAAGTCCATCAAACCATAAAGGTTGGAAACTGCCTTCAAGATCATCAAGTCCAATCATCTACTAAATATTCTTGTGACCACTAAACCATGTCCTGAAGTGCCACACCTAGGCATTTTTTGAACACCTCCAGGGACGGCGATTCCACCAACTGGCAGTATATTCCAGGGGATATTGTTACAAGGAGTTAAACATATCCCATCTAATTCTAACCTAACACTTGAACAAGCACACACGAATTAAAGCCCAAACAGAAAGACTGCTGTAAAAAAACCTGGGCTACACCATTTACTTTGACAAAAAGCCCCAGTATTTGGACAGCTAGTCAGCATGGGCTCTCTCCTCTGCATCACCCAAGTTCCATGCTGACCTATTAATTTTAATCACTGGCTGGACTCCCATTTAATGGTTCAATGAATATAATACACTGCTGCTTTTCTTTGCATAATTAAGAGGTTCAGTGAGCAAAATAACTTTTTTAAGCTTAATATACCAAGAGGTTTCTGTAAACGTTATTTTGACTTTCTTCATTAATAAAGTTTTATCTGAATTATTTTTAAACTAAAAGCTTTATGCTTTTTAACAGACCCATGAATATATTACCTGCTCCCAACCACACCATATTGAGTCACACTCACTCTTCAAGATGCATACCCTTCATAAGGATAAGGAGCCTAATCCTGGGAGATACAGAGTCTTTTTTTTTTATTTAAGAGAAGTTGAATCTTTCTTTTTCACCCTCTCACTCAAATTGCACACTCTCTTTTCAGAAGCCAGTCATTCTTTTCAAGGTTTGAGTTGTTTGCTGAAATTCTGATGGCTTTAGTACTATAACTAATCCTACAGTATTTTGAGCACTAAAAAAAAATCTTCATTGCTTCGTAACTCCCACCGCAAAGAAAAAAAACCCTTTTGCTTCAGCCAACTGATTTTGTGGCCTCCTAGAAAAGAATTGTATCTATAATCCATATTCTTAATGCTTCTCGTACTCAGCTCACACACATTTTTCTTCCACTTGAATTACTACCACTCCTCTGCACATCCTCCCTCAGCTGAGAGTTGCAAGAAATTAAACTCAAGGCAGAAACTAAGCTATTGCTGCACTTACAGGAGCCAAGGTAAAGTAAAAAGTAGTGAACTGAACTTTAACATCAAAACCATGATAAAGAAAAAAGCCATTCCTTGGCCATTTTACAACTAGTTCAGAAGCTGATGAATAGGCAATTACTGTAAAGCTGCTCAAAAGTTAAAATTTCCTTTCCACAAGAAGTTCTGGTATTTCAAAGAATATCTCCTTCTTGGTAAACTCAGGAGACATTTAAGTTTTTCCTCTACCAGAAAAAGGCTCTGGACCCTCAGGTTCTCATCATGAAACCTACAACTCCAGAAATTTAAACTCGAGTTGATCGATCCCTTTCTCTCTCTTAAGGTGGGAAAACCTCCTGGAAAGCTCCCCAGAGTTCCTGGCTCTTGAGTACAGAGTAGGCAGTCTGGAAATGTTAAAACCATCAAGTAGAGCTTCTGTGCGCCTCCGGCCTCCCTGTTGGGAAGCTTTGATTCAACCGGAATTTTGCTAAGAGCCAGGAGCCCAAATCCATCTGACTCACGAATACCCAGCTTGGCCTTGGAAGCCTCAAATCTCCAATCTCTGAACACGTCCTGGTGGCAGCTCCAGGAGGCAGCCCTTAGGATCCAAGACAGGCAACAAAACCTCCAAGAGCTTTGGGACCAGAATGAAATTCAACTGCAAGATCACTGCTAATTATTAAAAAGGTAAAAGTCACTTTTTTCCCAGCTTTGCAAAGATTATTATTAGGTATCACCCAGTCCATAGAAGGTCCTTGACTGGTAGCCTTGAAGACCAAAGCTCCTCTCAAGCTGGCCACAGGACAGAAATGGGGATGGAGTCGATTCACACAGCATCACAGATCTGTTGCCACACGTCATAGCCAGACTCAGAAGTCAGTCGAAACTGGAGGAAGACTCCTTTGAGCCAAAGTGATGTGGGTGTTCAGACACTGGCAGAGGACTTGGACTGAGCAGCCCTGAGATGACAACATGTTTTAATCACTTCTACAGCAGCTGGAGAGGAGCCAGCAATCTCCAGAGAAAGGGCTACGAGTGACTTAACGTACCCATTAAATAGGTGTTCTTGTGAGCAGCACTGAAGATTAATGAGCAAAATGAAAGTGAAAAGATAACACTGGTAGGTGACAGTTTTACTTAATCAAAGAGCCTCTTGGGCCTGTAGAAGTACATCAGGGTCACAGGGATTTATTTTCTTCCTTGTTTATTTAGACAGATCTCTTTTGCAATGCTGGGCTAGAGACTCCTTATATTTACACTATGCCAAAGCTGTATCAGAAGACAAGGGCAAAGGTCTCATCCTAATAGCTCTAGTCCATGGCTGGCTGTCAACATCTACTCCTCCCAACTTTCCTGACTAGTTTTGGACTACTTGCTGAGGCCATTCAGGTCCTAAGCTTAGCTCAGGCTAAGGGGAGATGAGGGTCCCTCTGCAGCCAGGGACAATAAGTGCATAACATTACAATTCATCTGCTTTTAGGCACCTCACACCTTAAATGCAATAAATATCATATAGAGGTCTTGAATTACTCCTTGCCTGAGGGTAAGCGAAGGCTTTTCTTGCTGAAGCACTTCAGCCAGGTGCTTACAGTCAGACTGGCTGAAGTTTAGGATCTGGCTCAGTAGAGTACCAAGCAGAGCCAGGAGCTCAGATCCCAGAGCAATATAACTCCATTAGCTGCAAGTCAAATATTCCCATTTCACGGGCTGTGAAGTGACTGTACATCCTTGTTTCACAGTGCTATTAAACTGTACCTGCTAAAAATTATTCAAATATTTCAGTCTGTGAACATGTAGAACTTCAAATCACTGTGTTATGAAAGAATGCTGCAGCAACCAGGAGAAATTTAAAAGTACCTGGATTAAAGGATACTCTTAGAAATAACTTCACCTAAATTTTCCAAGGGAGCAATTTACTCTTACACTTCCCATTTGTCATTCAGGTGAGAAACTGCCAGGATCTGTGGTTTGAGTTGTTTTGTTGGGGTTTTTTTTTAAGCATTTCCAATGGAAAGAAGAATCTAAGCCAAGGGGGGGGAAAAACCCCACACATTAGAAAACTGAGTTACTTGAAAAATAACTCCTACCAAAATTTCAGGAGAAGAATTTAGCATTTGTGAGGCACTGATTATGCAGATAAGTGCTCTTATTTCCATCAGGAAATTAATAAGCACACATTCAAAAGAACCAAGCACCACTTGCAGAAGGGCTTTATTCACATGCTGCCCTCCATTAGAAGTGTTGTTGGCTATCTGCAGACCTAGGGCATCTTTTGTCTCTTAGATAAATTTAATCAGATGTGAAGGACACAAGTCCAGACTATGGGTCACTGCCTGAAATTGCCCAAGAAACAAAGTGATGAGAAGAACTGGAAGTCCATGGTATAGGTCCTGCTATAGGAACGAGATGCTACAGAAAGTGGGATGAGGTTCAAGGAGTTCAAAAATCCCTTCTCAAGGAAACCTTATTCTCTCAGCATTCAAGCAAATGTAACTTGGTTTATCTAACAATCCAGAACGGTTCCTTGGCAGGATTATTCTACATCCTATGGTAGATTAACAGCACTTATTTTGATTCTAGAAACAGTAAATCCCTCAAATTGCTGTAACAAATTTCAACGATTCGTCAACTTGACAAATACGAGTTTAGCAAGTGCCCCTTTTTCCCCTTTCCCTTAAAATGAGATCGGAAAAGATATTTTCAGGGGTTATCCAATAGGCACCAAGTACTTAAAGTATCTGCTTTCTGTAGAAGATGAAGCATTCACAGAAAATTGGGAATATGCACTTGCTAATTTGGAGAAGTCACATATTCATGCATTAGGTCTATATTCTGAAAGCATTTTTAAGTCATTCTAGGAACTAGTAGTTGAATAGCACAAAATGAAACTTCCTAGCTAAAGCATGTTACACCTGGGAAAAGTTCCTTGATGAGCAAAGCTAGCTGTTAAATTAAGAAAAAACCATAAATCACATTGATTATGGTCATGAGTCCAAGACAAGCTTAATTAAAATCAATGGAGAATTTTCAAGTGAAAGGGGAAAAAAAGGAGTAGCAGAGTGTTATCTCTTAATTATGTTATGGAAATTTTCTCCAGTTGATACCTGTCCCAAGTCACTGTAACTAAAACAACCTACAGATCTCAACCTGTAAATGTTATCTCACATTATCAACACTGGAGGTTACAATCCTTTCTCTATTCCCTCCAAGGACTTTCACCAGCCCTGTTCTGCTTTTCTTTGCCTGGAAACTGTGGCTGGTGTTCCAAGACAGGGGCAGCAATTTAGCTGTGGCTTTTCCACTGACTTGCATCATCTACCTGGGCACGTCCCTTCCACCCTTGTTTCCCAGTATGATTATATTTAAAATAATCAAGGAAGGGCTTAGAGAGCGCACCAGATACTGCAGCTGGTCCAAATCCAGAGATTTTTACTTATAAGATACCCAAGTAGCTTCAAAATGCATTAAAGGTGTAAAGTCTTATACTTCTATATAAAAAAACCTTTTTTTTTTTCCTGGAGTAGCTACGAGGGCTCTCAAATAGTGAGCAAGTCAGTTTGACTATAAAGCTATCCAGCAGTTCTTGAAGAAGAGCAAAGTACCAGAAGCAAATGCCAAAGCCATAAAAAAGCCCAGGGCTAGCAGACCACCATTAACTGCTACTTTGTGCTCCTGTATTAGGAGTGACTTGATTCCTCTCGTGATGTATTATTGCAACACATTAGTTCTTGGGCACTGGTCTCTACATACAGCTGCCATCAGCCCCAAAGAGGTTCTACAGTCTCAACTGCTGCTACTGAAATTTATTTACCACCTCTAGGAGCTACTTCTGCTGATTTTCCTGCTCTGTACCCTCTCTGCTCTCCCCTCCCCCATAAGGTTTTTCCCTTAATTCCACAAAAAATGAAATAGAGGCTGGAACCCCTCTGCTGGGAGGCCAGGCTGGGAGAGCTGGGGGGGTTCAGCCTGCAGAGGAGAAGGCTCCATCTGGGGAGACCTTCTGGGGGCCTTT
>JANHFX010028666.1:50995-61311 GCA_027560015.1 Chloroceryle amazona
CTCCCTTTTTTAGTTTCAAACCATCCCACCTTGTCCTGTCCCAACAGGCCCTGCTCAAAAGTCTGTCCCCATCTTTCTTATAGGCCCTTGAAATACTGAAAGGCCCCCAGAAGGTCTCTCCCTGGAGCCTTCTCTTCTCCAGGCAGAACCCCCCCAACTCTCTCATCCTGGCCTCACCAGAGAGAAGTTCTCAGATAATTTTTGTCACCTCCTCCGGTCCAGCTCCAACAGGTCCCCATCTTTCTTGCAGTTATTTCCATGGTTTTGATTTATTGTGGTCCAAACCGAAACCCAGAAACTCCAATAAGCACAAGGTAAAGGAACCTTGCTCGGATCAAAGCACACGGCCGTGCCCATTAGTGACCGAGTAACCAGCAGCATGACAAATGGTAACCCTTTAATTACAGCCTGGAGAACAGTGCCAAGCGTTTTGTATTTTCTGTTTATCCAAAGAGTAAGGAGCTTGCCACATGTTTCTCATGTCTCCAAAGACTAATTAAACCTGGCCACTCTTGCTCCCAGCCACCTGAGTACCTGCTCAATCTCCCTGGGTAAACACAGCTTCCAGCCTTCCTCTGCTGGGGCTCTCCCAGGGACCCTTTGCTTCTTGGCTAGTCGCTCACTATGAAATTTCTCCTGCTCATTCAGCTGAACAGTGCTGAGCTGCATCCCCCCCATCTATTTTATGATTCCTTTTCCATGCACAAAGGAGATGGGTGATTGGAGAAGATGAAGATCAAAAGGCTGAGTTAAGAGACTGAAGGACTTCAGTGGGAGACACTTACTGAGGATGCCACCTAGAAAACAAAAAAGGACAGAGTAGGAAAACAAGAGTTTCTACATATACACCACACTACTGTTAAACCCAGAGTAGTTATGTGTATGGGATGCTATTCGGTGAGGATTAACAAGACACAATGTGATTTTGTTCCTTGATTTGTAGCAGATATCACTTCTAAACTGTTGTACAATTTATAAATATTTAAACACAAAGGGAAAATCATATGAAGATACATAAGCTTTGCAATTAAATCCCTTCAACGCACGGTGTTGGGTTCCTGTAAAATGCCATGAGGTTATTGTTCTTCTGAGTATCGTTACAACAAAACGAGCCCACAGTTAATGCACCACAGATTAGCAGCATCAAACAGCTCTCCTGAATAAAAGATGCAGACATACCAAAAAGACAGACTGGGATATCAATATTCACCAGCAGTAAGCAAGTTCAGAGAACTACCAGTATCTGTTCATAGAGAAAAAGTTTTGAGGTGAAGGCAACTTTAACCGTGAGGAGTGATGATGAACTGAGGTTCGTTTGCATTGAAGGACATTGGAAAGGACCATTACCCAGGGGAACAGGTTTCCAGATCTGAATTCGTGCCCTGAAGAGCACTGTACCTTGGGATACCATCAGTTGGTCTCCCTGGGCCACTGACCTGTTTGGTTGGTGGCAGAGGACCCTCGGCTCGTGTCACCTGGGCCAGTCACGCTCCGGTACGCGGCTAATTCATCACCAACCCATTTGCTGGGAAGCAGAGTGTTTGACAGCTCCTGAGCCTCATCGCTCCATCACACTAAAAACCTCTGCCTGACAGAAATACTCCGTCAATTAAGGGAGATGGCTGCAAAGAACTGAAATGGGTTTGCTGCTCCTCCCCGCTCCCCCATTTAGACCCAGTAGTGCTGTTAAATTTAAAGTGTTCCAAAGAAGGCGACAGCACTTGTACAAGGGCTTCCCAACAGCCACTTAACTGCAGCAATTGCCAACATATTTGTTTGTAAAAGATAATTGTCCTTCTAGATCATTCAGGAAACAAGCCTGGCTCCCAGCTCCAAAACTCCAAGCAGTTTGTGCTTAACTAGACTTAGCTATTAAATGCTTTTTCTTGTCTTCTGCAAAAATAAAACAAACCCGGGGCTGCACTAAATCATATAGAATGGCATTTTGTGAGCTATTAAATATATACTTTGAATATGGTTTGAAAATACAGTGTATGCAAATGGGAAAGATTAATTATTTATTGCTTGAGCCACTGAAATTTCATAATGTATTTTGAAATATTAACCAGGGCTATGCTTAATTTGGTTACAGAGAGTACTTTGAATTTAAGAGTATTCACAGCAAAGTAATAGGAAGTATCAGAAAACATTTCCTCAGCTCTGTATTTCAGTTCTTTATACGATGCTCCCACCTTCTTGTGTAAATTTTCTATAATTATTTGTGAGATCAGGTTTTAATTCCCCAAGTGGTCAGATAAAATAAGAATTTCCACTCTGTTAGTAGAAACTGTGTTTTAAATTGACCTGTCCACACGCATTCTTACTTTCTCCCTTCACTTATACATCACTTTCTTTTCCAAGGGCTCCCTTCTATGCCATTTATTACGTTGCAGTCTTCACGGGCCACAAACATTGATGTGCTGTTTAAATCAGTGAAAAATTATCATTTATTTATTCAACTGCTACATGACCTGCTTCAATTTTTGAGTTTTTATTTCCAATTAATGCTTACTAACAACTGATCAAAGATTTAAAACATATCCCAGAGAAAAAAAAATAAATCTAAGTAATATCAGCTCTGTAATCCTTGTCACTGGGCAAATAAATTCTCTTTTAAATTGAGTATTTGCTATCAGACTAGCTTTCTGCAGCCACTATTTTGGCTTCTTGCCTCGAGGACTTCCTATATCTGAGAAAAAGAAGTTACAATTTACAGGGCTTGTTTAACTGTGCAGGAGACTGTTTCTTCTTTATATGCTCTGGGTTTGCTTTTGCTTTGGGATCATTAATAGCTCCTTCAGATTTCCTTTCCTTGCTTTTACATTTTTTAAGTGTATCTTCAATAATTAAAAGCACAGCAACATGCATTTCAGCTCAGGGAAAAGCTGTTATTAGAAAAGTGTGATGTCCATGTCACCTTTAATCCTCTCACGGCTCTTCAGAGATCAAAAAAGATGACAAATCACCTAAATAGGAGTCAGTTCTCAAAAGGTTGCAGGCACCTGTACTAGAAAGACAGTAATGATTCCGTGAGAGCACCAGAACAGTCAGTGAACCTTTGTCTTAAACACCAGCAGTGTACTTCAGATAAACCACAGGAATTAAGGCAGCCAATAATACCCACCAGGATAGCTCAAGTCCATACACTGGTCATTTAAAAGACATGAAAAATCAACATGCTTCACTTGCTTTCAAGTCTTTCTTAAATGATGTGAAATAGATGGATATCCACAAGTGAACATGCCAAATCCTGGTGGACAAGCAGCTCAATCGAGCTGCTCAACAGGGGCAGCACCAGCAGAAGTGAAGAAGTCACTGCCCTGCTCAGCACTGGTGAAGCCACACCTGGAATGCCCTGTTCACTTCTGGTCCCTACCATCCATATACATGAGGACAGGCTGGAGAGGATCCAGAGAAGGGCCCCCCAAAAAAATGATCAAAGGACGGGGAAGATGCCACCTAAGAAAAGGCTGAGAGAACTGGGTTTGTTCTGCCTGGAGAAAAGACGACTTGGAGGAGAAATCATCACCATGTTCTGGTATTTAAAGGGTGGCTACTAAGATGGAGACTCCCTTTCAACAAGGGTTCTCAGAAAAACCCAGGGGTTAATGGGTACAGGTTACTCCTGGGGAGATTCTGATGGGACACAAGAGGAAAATGTTTCACCATGAGAACAACCAACCACTGAAATCAACTCCCCAGAGAAGCGGTGAAGTCCCCAACATTGGGCACACGTAAGATTCAGCTGGACACGCTGCTGGGCTATCCTGTCCAGACCATGTTGGTCTAGAAGGAAAGGCTGGACCAGATGATTGTCAAGGTCCCTTCTATCCGACAATTGTATTCTAGGATAATTTCTTACACCTAGCCCAGAAGTACACTCAGACCTGGTGGCAAGTATGGACCACAGAGCTGCCCCAAAGGATGCAAAGATAGCCCAGTTTTGTGCTGCAGCTCTTGGGCTACTGAATTTTTCTTTAACATAGACCTGCTTTGATTTTTTTCAGGTCTTATTTTATCTAACCCCTAATTGTTTTAAGCTTACAACAGTAAAGGAGCAAAGAATTGTTAGCCCTGCCCTCCCCACGCACTCTGGTATGCGAGTAATTTGACAAGGACTTTGCTTCTGTGTATAAAGGCCAGACGTAATTGCATAAATAAGTATACCCTGGACCTCAGTAAAGCAGTTTACATGGTATTTGAAGGATTAAGCACTAAGCAGTGCGTGTGTTGGGTAAGAATGGGAGGGCAAGACAATTTCTCAGCTCCTACACCAGACATCTATATATTCTGGTGGGTAGGGAGCAAGTTAATGGCTTATGTCAGGTGAGCTTTTGATGGGACAATACAAGGATGTTGGATGTTAAGAAAGCATTCCAGAAATGACAAGAGAAACAGGTTGGGAAGAAGTACAAACAACAGAGAGCAGAAGTTCAGAGAGATGGAGGGGATCCCAAGATCAGTTTGGTCAGACCTAGAAGCAAAGCCACCCCCAGTTCTTCACTCAGCTTCTGAATTACATCTCCTCTCAGGCAGGCTTGACCTGCCTTTTCACTGCTTCTGCAGCATTTCTGTGGAGCGAGTTGTTTTTTCCAGTGAGCACTGTGGAAATATTGAATGCCAGAACTGATTTCGATAAACTTTCCATGAACTGTGTATTAATCCTGATATAGGACCTGTGATCCTCTGAGCCCCTAAAGATCCGCTGCTTCAAAGGAAACATTTTAGGAATAAAAAATAACAGCTAAATCAGCAGTTCTAGGATTACAGACTAAAAGTGCTGTGAGGATTTTGGTACCCAACTCTGAACCTGATAAACTTTGTACTCTCGACCTCAGCATGAGCCACAGCTGCTTCCTTAGATCTCCTTTAGCACTTTAGAATGTATTTTTCCATGCCAAATTTTCGTAGAGGAAACACTTGACATCTAGTTGACATCTAAATTAATTTGAATCAGAAACCAAGGGGGTCTGAAATATCCTAACTTGGGGTCCTTCAGGGTTGGATGTTCACACTGGAGCTTTCACGCTTCAAGTCATTTTGTCAGAGCAGCATCCATCACTTGCTTTTTTAAAAAGCACCCTGGGAAGTTCCCTGCTTCCCCTCCAGAGCAGTGAAACAAGCTCCATTCCTTCCTCAGCATCCAAAAAAATGAAATAAAAATAATTAAAGAATCACACTCCTAACTCTCAACACTAGACTGTCAGCTCCCCCTGACTCTGGCAGGGAGTGTTTGTATGAATGGAGAAGAAAAGAAGGATTAGAAGAGGATAGGGAAGCAGGGGCATCTGTTTCATTCAGTTTGCTGGGGACAGAGAAGCACATAAATCCCTATTTCAGAGCTTATCAGCCCACCTGCAGTTGAGGCTCTTCTCCAGGCTGACTGCTGTGTTAGGGGCAATTACTGAAATGTATAAGCAGCCCTGAAAACACATCCAGAACCTTTCCCAGTGCTGACAGCCTCATTCACAAGCGACAGGGTAAGGTACTTTCAGGCAATTCTTGCATCTCTCCGGGACGGCGAATGCCTCAGGGACAAGTGACCACTTCAGCAGGTGCAAAAAGAACCTCCCCAGAGGATTTCTGTCAGTGCTGCCCTAGCCACGGCCACGACCATCTCAGGAAATTAGGAAGGCCAGGCAGTAGGTGGCAGGAAAAGGAAAGGATGGTGTTGTTCTTATGACATTGCTTTGTCACTGCTGCATGCCCAGTAAGGTTTCATCATCCAGTCAGGAAATAGAGACAAATCTGGGTAATTTAGGCAAGGGACCATATAGCTCTGATACCTGGAACAACCATCAGTGGTTTCTCAACAGCCAAGAGCCTGAAACGCATCCACATCAACTGTTTAATCACTTATCCTGAATGATGCAGAGATATGCAAAAACTGAGATCTCTACGTGCAGGATTTGCCTCCATCCGCTGGAAGAAAAATATGTCTAATGAGTTAAGTCATCAGCAATACTGCAAACAGCAGGCATCTGCCACACTGCTTACATTAAACTCCAAGTGAGGAAGGTAAATGACATAACTTCTTCTTTCCCCCCATTACAATGGAAAAAAAAAGACCCAAACCTTGCCATTAATCACAGCTTCGCTCTTAAGCAGCACCATACCATTACTGCAAGATAGGTTTTCAGTGAGTAATAAAGAACTAACAGGATAATGGTAGTGGAATAGCAAATGAAATCCCTTCTTGCTCACATTTGTTCCACTTCTCTGCACTGATAGTAAAAATACATAAGATGGGACACTGAAGATATCCATATGCAGTGCATTAAAATGAAGGGGGGTGGGAATAAAAGCTAGTGGATACCATTTTCTCTCATGCATCATCAACTGCTTTCTGCCTAAGTCATACTAAACTGCTAAGAAGCAGTAAAAAGCTGTAACTGGAGAACTACAGAAGACTCAAGGCATGTAAATAGACGCTAGTCTAACAAAAATAACAGTTCTCATCCACAGACACATCCCTCTTACCCATTTTCTTTACCTGCATTTTCAGGTCTGGAAGCATTTGCAGTTGTACACCAAACATAGATGCTCCATGGCAAATAGTTCCTAAAAAAATAGTTTGCCTGGCCTTAACTCAGTCTATAAAGCAATGGCTTTTGGAGGCCACTTTAGTACCAAGTAGTTACAAAAGAAGTTGGGTCTGTAGTGGAAAAAAAAAGAATAAAAATTGTATGTTATGTCTCCACTTTGTCCTCATGTTTCAGAGTCACTCGTTGCTCAAGTTTGCTCTCAAGTTTTATGATGCATTTCTACTCCGTAGGCTTCCACAGATAAAAATTCACACTGGGAATCCACCCTGCACAGAGCCAGAGGAATCCAAATTTGCCTGTGATTTTCTGAAGAGTTTCAGCTTCATAAATGTACTCAGTGTACTGGCTCCAGCTTTTGTTTCGACTTCACTCAGAGTTTCTAGTTTGTAATCATCTAACATCGTGTTTCTCTCACATGGCCACTCTGGGAACTTCACCAAAATGTGGCGTAATAGCCAAAATAAAGTCTTATAACCTTGCTGTTGTTAAGAGTTCATTACTTCCAGCGTACACATTCCTGCCCTGTGACCACTGTTATGAGTCAGAGTTGTTGCAGAGCTGGTTGTTCAAAAGGCATCAGACAATTGGCTACTAAATAATTGTGATTACGTATTTTTAATTACATGGGTATTATGGAGCATCTCTGCAGTGAGGAAAGGCTGGGAGACCTGGGGCTGTACAGGCTGGAGAAGACTGAAGGGGACCTTACCCATCCAGGATAGAGAGTCATTGAGTTAAAGAAGAAGAGGGACTAGATGTCAAGGGGATGGGAAAGGTGGCTAGGGGAGCTTTGGTCCTCCTTTCTTTGGTCCTTCCTTTGGGGAGAAGGGAGAAGCCACTGTCATCACTTACATCAAACCAGCACTTAACTGAACTAACTACTGGTTCCCCAGAGAGAAAACTTCAGACAAATCATCCCCATCTCCAATTCACAGGTTTCCAATGCTTTTAAACACGTACTTTTTGAACACTTACTGGGCAAGAGCTCGCACAAATTTTGTATTGAGTGAAAGGAACAGCCAAGTCAAAGGTTTATGGAAGGAAAAAGCTGGTTTAGCATGTCACTGTCATGAGTTATTTTATAGGATAAATAAAACCTAGTAAATCACACTGCCATCAAAAAAAAGAACTACATCAGAAACAACACTGGCTGAAATACATCCCCTTGTTATTGCTGCAACCCAAGAGCCTGACCTTCCACATTACATTTAACACGAGACAGAAAGAACGAGCCCCACGTACAGTAGAGAATAATCTGTAAATCCTCTTAAAAATAAATACTTGCAAGTACTAAAGAAAACACAAAGAAATAAGAGGTGTACGAAAAACTGTTTATGAGCTCAGACACAAAAACTGTCTCTTTCTGTATACTTATAAATTAATCCCTGTACAGCAAGGTGTAGGAGTAGGCAAGCATATATCGAGCAACAGAATTCCAACAATTACTTATTTTTTATTTCCATCTATAAATTTGAAGACGCAGTTGCCAGCTTTTTTGGTGCCTCCTGTAATTTTCCTGCAGACGCCAAGTCTCCAGACAATTTATGAGAAGATTGATACATGAAGTATAAAGTGGTTTTACTCTTTAGCCCTTACTACGCATCCACAATTTGCTTATCAAACCCTTTCAGGGAAAACACTGTTTTCTACTAAAAAAAGCCCTGATAAAATTGATAAGGCACAATTATTCACAGCTTAAAGCCCAGGTTTAGAAGCGCTCCTGCAGCTGTTTAAATTCAGCTAGGCGAATCCCTTGAATTTTGTGCCTGTCAATCTACACAAAACAAGGCTTTCAATACAGGAATCTTTTCCCTGTAGTGGTTTTTTTTATTTTAAATGCTGAAATTACCCAGATTTAAGAGCAGCCCACCCAGTGACAGCAACTGAAAATTCACGTTTGAACTTTGCATCATTATTAGAGACTCTGCTCACAGGCTCGTGCTTCATAGATACGCTGATTGATAAGGAATTCTTAAAGAGTTTCACTAACAGGCTAAAAGTTGCACATGAAGAATCAACTGATCAAAAAATATTACACTGAAAGACTTTTAATCCAAACCCACCGATTCGACAGTAAGAAAACTCCATAAAAATTCATTAACTGTTCAAATCCTGTCAGAAACAAACCAGGTGGGCTTTCGGGATTGACTGAACAATTCCTCAAGGAGCAATTTCTTCCCAAGGGTCAACCCCAAGTGTGTTTGCACAACACACACAAAGCAACATATTTCATTTTAGCGACATGCTTCTAAACCCCTTTATTTTCCTGTTCCACATGGGGATGAGCTCCTTTCTTACAGGGATGGCCGAAGGTTCTGGGATAACTCTTAAGACCACAGACACACTTTTGAAGAAACTACAACTTTTGTATTAGGTGAAAAAAATTGACTTCTCGGTTTTCAACTCTTGCGCATAAAATTCCAGCTAACGGAATTTGACAGAGCTTTTGAACGCTTCTCAGCAGTTTCTGTGCAGCCTTCTTTCTTCTAGGCACTCTTCACCTGTACTGTATCTGTCATGATGCATTAGGACTAGAGATTCCTATCATACGATAACAGGGGAAAGCGTGACACAAAGCAGAAGCCATCCAGACAGCCACAGAGAAGACTGAAGCTACATCAAAAAGTGTCAACGCTTAGAGAAGCACCACAGTAGAATTTCTGAACAAGAGTAACATTCTCTGCCAATAATTTCTTACAGAAGGTTTTTTTGCCTATTAAAAAGCAGCTTTTCTTTTCCTAGCTCTATCCATCCCCCAAATAAAACAGTAGTTAAGCCACTCCCCACTTGGGAGTTGGGCTTGATGAGCTTTACAACAGCTTTTCCAAGGCAAAGCATTCTATGAACACAATCACGTAGTAGAACACCATACAATATTTTACTCTATGGCAACACCCTCCAGAGTTTTATAGCTTGCAATGAAAAGATTGAAAAAAAATATTGACAGATCTGTTATCAGCAGCTACCAAAACTCTGTGCTTTTCCAGCTGTTAAAACATCTGTCTGAACACCACACCATTGCTATGATGGAAGCTCTCCCACGTGGAACACATTTCACTGGCTCTTAGAAGTAACCACTAGTGTAGTTTCCTCTTCAAACAATGTTTTAATGGAGCTGCTTCCCAAGTTCACATGGAAAGCTTGATCTTTACATCCCACCATTGCTGATGCAGAGCACACCATTGTATTGCGTGTCTCATATGCTTCTGTAGGTCTCAAGCTCTCAGCCACACAAGGCAGAAAATAATATCAATTTTACTATGGATGTGTCCCAGACCCATGGGGCCAGATACTGCTCGAGCAGAGATGAATATTTCACTAGGAAATGGTCAGTTTTCTGAAACTGGGCTCTTTGAACTCCACTGACTGAACAAAGTGATCTAAATTACTGGGATAATAAAAAAAGCACACGTATCCATTTATTCCTTTAAGTGCTGCTCCTTGTGGTTGTGTCTTTCATCAGCCAGGAAAGGAACAGAATTGTGCATGGCCATGACGTGCATCCAGACACTTCTGATGAGGAGACAGTGCCAGGTCAAGGCTGCTCAGCCAGTATCTCTAATGCAAAACTGTAATTGTGTGTAGACTTAAATAAGAAACAGGGAAATATTGAATAGAAACTCTGTATGATGCTTAAAGACATCATTTTCTGCCCAGAGAGGCTGTGGAGTCTCCTCTGGAGACTTTCAAGCCCTGTCTGGATGCATTTCTGAGTGATCTGCTCTAGTTCTGTCCTGGTGGGGGGGTTGGACTCTATGATCTTCAGGGGTC
>JANHFX010028667.1:10082-21186 GCA_027560015.1 Chloroceryle amazona
TGAGCAGCCTGTTCATTGCCTTCCCCCAGCTCTTCATTCCTTTGATGGTTCTCATGTTCCCCTGGCCACAGTCTCCTATGGGCCCTGACACCTGTACTGACACGGGCAGCCTTGCACCTGCCTTGTACCCTGCGCACGGCAGCACTGAGGAACCAAGCCCTTAACCCACCCGTGCCTCTCCTTCCAGCTGAGGATGGAGTCCAGCCCGCCCCGCTCCATCCCAGTTCGGCATTCTCTCCCATTTCCCAAAGTTCAGCTCTTCTGCTGCAAGAGCTGCTGCCCTGGCAGGAATCCTGCTGAGCAAACACTTGCTGGAACCCGGCACAGCCTCCTCCAGCACCTCTCCCATTTACCTTCGCCTGTTTGTCAGGATTCATTAAAAGACTCAACATCCCCCTGCGTTTACTCGGGTCAGACTGGCAGTAGGAGGGGCTGGAGGCATCTCCAGCTCCACAGCTACCTGGAGCTCTGCAGCGTGCTCATCAGCTGGGTAGGGGTGAGCACGGGGGCAGCCGAGTGCACCCTGAGGGTGGTCAGACCCTCGAAAACAGCACACGTCGCTCATTACCATAGATTTTCTGGCTTAAAACTGTTAAACTGGGGGCTTATTTACTGCTGTGGACTCTCCTCCAGGCCACTGGAAACACAAGTGTAAAAGCAACAGCATCGCCGCAGCGCGCGCGCGAAGCCCAGGGTGGATCTGCACGAGCTCCCTTCCACCACCTGCAGAACTGAAGTACCAGTCTGAGTCACCATTTCAGTTTTCTCATTAAGCCACAGAAGACCTAAAGGAAATCAACCATTTAACTCCATACTGTGTGTCTTGAGAGCATCTTGTAATTACCGGTTCTGGCTCTCTTCTATCTGACAGCTTCCCAAAATATCTCGTGGACCTCTCAGCACATCCCAGCACCTCCCAGCTCACTTCTCCCTTAACTGCCATCCCAGCTGCAGCTGGTGCATCAGCCACGGTATTTATATCCCCTCTCTGCTGATTCACTATTGTTCCTTGATTATTTAGAAGCTGCTTTACCTAAATTTTCTGTTCACAATATCACATTTATCACTCAGACGTGTCACTCTGACACTTCAGCCTTCCAACAGCGGTACAGAAGAGACAGCCAATGCCTCTTTGTGTGCGGACGACGAGGGGTAGCAGGAATTTCCTTGTGGTGCTCTCTCCTTCCTCCTACCCCCTTCGGACATTCAGAGAAACAGAACCCGGGTACATCTGTTAGAAACAGCATCAGTGCCGCGTGATCACGCAGGGCAGCCAACTCTGCACCTCCTGCTTTGACCTGGGGGGCATTTAGGAGCAGAGGTGCAAAGAGAGACAGAGCTGCTGTTTGTGCTGAGCTCACGGGCAGCTTCTCTTCAACCCTGTCCCACGTTTATCTTTCGGTTTGGCTCTAGGAGGAGTATTCATACGATGCTAATATCTACTGCCAGCACTCGCCTGGGCTAACTGCAAAGACTCTAAGGAAAGCAAGGAAACTGGAAATGCGTTACCAAGAGATGAGGGATTTTCCACAGGTTGGCCAATTAGAACCAACTGGCAAATACCATTTTTTAAAAGTCTGTATCTGTATTTCCCACGTACTCATGGTAACAAAAAAGGGTCTGTTCAGAAGTGACGTTTCTTCAGCAATCTGTCAGTCTTGTTCAGACTGAAACACCCACCCTCCTTTTCCAGAGCACAGTCCCCAGACCTTGGAGAATACCTCCACCTAACAGACTCCTCAGAAACTGATGGGAATTCAGAATCTACACCATTTGTGTATGGGTACTTAGTTAAAACACCGAGGGCTGAGGCAGCAGCGCTGCTTTACACGCACCATCAGCATGCAGTGCGTTATTGCACGAGGCTGTATCCCTCATGGAAAATCCCTCTTTTGAAACACTGAGCTTCTCTGGGCAGGGATCTTGAACCTCCGTCGGCCCCAGGATCACCTCTAGGGGTCAATATCCTCGGGTTACTTCTGACACATTTTTAGGAAAGGGTTTGACACTGGAACAGCCTTCCAAAACCAGAAGGAACTGACCCTCCCGTGCCAACTCCCCGCAGTGCCCGACGAGAGGCTCTCGTCTCCTCTAAAAATCCCTCTGAAAATTATTCTCTTCCTCTACCCGACCTGCGTGATGGGAAAAAGCTTCTTCTCCCGATTTATTGGCCTAAGAACGAAGAAAAGAAAACTAAAATGACTTTGTGAAGTGTTTATCCATCACTCCTGGACGTATGAAACCCTCACTGACAGCTTGATGGAAATCTGGCAAAATGTTTCCCTTCTAAAGTAAAAAATTGGTTTTGAATGCAAAGTTGTTAGACAAGTACCTCATGGTTATCAAAGCACGCAATGAAATGACCTTAACAACAACAGCAAGTCAAGCTTAGCAAGATGACAACTTAATATTCTTAATATTTGCTTTGTCCGAGCAGCCCGTAGGCTCATCTATTTTAGACATCATTCCCTGAGCCTATGTAATATGTGCACAACATGTTCTATGTTGGTAGCGTTCCAAACACAGGGCATCTTCTCCAATCTATCTGACCAGTCTCTCTGTTTTGCAGGCATCAGCCACAATTTTACCCAGCTTAAAACAGCAGAATCCAGCACCAGAGCTTCCCTGGGAGCGCTCCTCGCCCGCAGCAGGCTCCACCTCGCAGCTCTGCCCCTTCCTGGAGCAGAGGTCCCTTTGTGCATCACTTTGTCAGCATTTATCCCAGGGAACAGCATTGCAAAGGGCGTCACCCCAGCTCTCATGGCAAGCGATCGGCTCACTCAGGAGCACCTTCAACCTCTGCCCGTCAGACACACACCAGTCACTGCTCGCTTGGACGAGCTCTCTCCAGAATGGCTGGTGTAGGGCCGCCCTTTCCTTGTGTTGCTCCATGTGTTATTCCTACCCCCTCCCACACATCAGCTTGCCAAAATTTGCACGATTCTGAAATTGGCTTAGCACCATCTCTTCGCTCAACAGCTAAACCTGAACCAAAGCCTAAACCTTATCATCCCCCCAGCTCAACATGCAGCTCTTGTATAGAACACCTCCTCCAACTGTCTCTCGAGCAAGAGAAGCGGGTGTCTGGGAGGACACAATGCAGCGTGGGAAGGTGGCTGTGGGGCTGTCCTCTCGCTGTGCACAAGGGCAGGAGCTGGTCTCAGCGCAGCCTCTCACACAGCACTGGAGGGTTTGGGATTCAGATCAGACTCCCGTCCACAGCGGCGTATTTTAGCACACACGGGGGACGCGCTTCCTCCCTGCCCCTAAACTCTGCCTTCTCCATCTCAGTACAAACTGCAGCTCCCAATCCGGGGAGCGAGTTCTCCCCTCTCCACTGCCACTATTCTTCTTAAACAAACAGATCACACACACTCCCCCCACTGATCCCACCTCACCGCCTGCTCAGGCAGAGCACCTCCCACGCACATCACTGCTGACAGGTCGCCGGTATTTTCAGTACTGCTGAGACACGAGATGGACAAGACACCGCAGGGGAACAGCGAGGGCACGCTCCTGCGCTTGGCAGCGCCTGTCAGACCCGCCTCGCGGAAGAGCGGGTGTCTGAAAGTCTCGGGGGGGAGAGATCTGTCAGTCCAACCACAGAGCACCTTACCCCAGCCATCCCTACGGTAACACTAAATCAGAAATAAAAACATCTAACAAAATATAAATACCCCTAGTCGGCACTGGTTCCAGAATTCAGCCCTGCATATTCTTACCCCTAAACGTCACGGGATCTCACGTGCACTGAAGAGAAACAATCTGTTTTTCAAACTACGCCATGGTCTGAGGTGCTACAGCATCGCTGTTTAAGGGCAGGCACCACAGACTTCAGGGTCAGGACTGAACATCAAAATTACCAAGTCTGGGAGTTTTTCTCCACACCAGCGGCCGGCACCTGTCCTTTTAAACCCAACTGCTTCATGCCCGTTTCTGCTCATCTAAGGTTTCTTGCCACTGGGTGGTATTCAACAAGCCAAGCGGCCTCCTCGGTGAGGCCCCGAACCCTTCCCAGCTCCGGGGACAGCAGGGCAGGAGCAGCCCCACGATGCCACCCACCAGCACTGCCAGCCTGAGGTGGGCACGAGCAGCGCGCGCTGGAGAGACACCCAGACCTCAGGGTCCGACACACGCACCCAACCGCGGCAGCACAGCACCCACAGTGACCTGTCACCGGCCAGAGACCCTGCCTGGCAGCCCCAGCCCTGTGCCGCACGCCGGCACCCCCGTGCCGCTCTCCACCATCTCCTGCGGCACTGCCCATCCTCCTGCCCCGCTGCACGGTGTGCCAAACCCCGGCGGAGCGGGCAGCTCGCACGGCTCACATCTCGCCCAGCACCTCCCGAACCAGAACAAAGTTAAATGCTGCCGTTTCTGTGTTGCAAAGGGCTCCTAAGGGCAGCCCTGGCGAGCAAGAAGGGTCCTGTCTGTGGCTCCACCAACCAACGAGCCCTTCCTTGCCTGAGGTTTGTTTCAAAGGGTGCTGTAGCTCCTGACTGGCAGTGCCAGACAAACCCTACCCGTGTGAACAGCACGGCACGGACTGAAATCCCTCCTGGAACTGCTGGGACGGGGGAAACGTGGCACGGTCGGAGGAATTCCCCAGGCAGCAGATCTCATAGGTTTGGAACCCAAAGTAAGAGGAAAACATTCACAACCATTCCTTCTTTGCTACTGCGTGTCCGCTCTTACCAAATCATTTACAAATCAACTGAAGTATTGAAGCACTTGGTAGAAAACTGTGTTTTCCCCATACCCTTACACCATAAACAGACTTCTTAAAATATACAATTTTAAACAAAGCTGGCGACACGCCGCGGCCGTTCCTCACATGAAACCCTGGTTTACGATGACATTGCCATCGGCGCTGGGAATAAGCAGAAGTCCACAATCGCACCGTGACCGTGTTCTTCCTTTAACCCGAGCTCTGCGGTGGAACAAGTCCTGACTGAGAATCCTGCTTGAACCTGACCGCACAAAGGTGAAGCGGTGAGCAAATAAACTTATGGGACTCACTTATTTGCTGTCAATCATGAGCGTGGAGCACGCTACAGCACATTAATGCTTCGCAGCAGAACGCACGAAACCAGCCCGAGCAGCGCCCCAGCTCTGTACCTACGGACACATCGCGTTATCCGAGGCTGACGGAACCGACAGCCGCCCTTCCCGGCACGTGGGGTGCGGATGCGGTATCCCGGCCAATGCTCCGGAGTGCGGATTTCTTTCGGTTACTAACATTTTGTCAGTGTCACTAAAATAATGCAGGAAGTGTCTACGATACGAGCCGCTGGTATTCCTTGTTTTGTGCAAGAACCTTTCCTTCCCTCAGACAGCCACAACAGCAGACAATTTGTGCTGGCTCTGAACAATCAATATTGACCACCATCACCCGAAGCTCTCGGGCTGTTGCTGCAGAGCGCAGCAGCTGATCAAACACCAGCAGCAGTCATGCACAGGAGCAGTTTCAAGCTCACTGGGAAAACAGAAGAGATTTATCTCACTGAGCTGAGAAAACGAGGCTTTCGCCGCTGAAGCACGGCGAGCACTAAACCAGTATAAGGTCATTATTCCTCTCTTCCAATATGCACATGGCCACTGAAGCCTCCATCTACACTTCACTGCTCGTCCTGTCCTCTGATCTCAACCTCATCGTGCCTTTCCCTGCCCTTCTCCAAGGATTACTCACTCTGTATCTTTGTCAACCAAGGCACTCTTATTTCATCACATCACATTTGGCTCTCGGAGCAGCATTTACCCACCGTAACCCGGAGCAAAACAACTCTGTAAGTATTTTAGGCCATGTATTTCATGTGACACCAGGCTTTTCATCGCCGTTGCCTAGTTCAGGAAAGGCCAAAGCTGATCTAGAGATGGTAAAATTGAACAGCCACAGAGACAAGTGACACTCTGAACAAACACCCAGACCTGGCTGTGCTGTCAAAACCTTCACCCCTACAGCACACTGGCGACGGCACTGAAGGGGACTCCAGTGCCCACCCCTGCAGCCTAAGGCGGGCAAGAATTTGTTGTATCCCTCAGCTTCTTGTGCTCCCTAATAATAAAAGCACTTGAGAACTTAAACCTACCTGTTCAGGGACAGGCAAGCAACTCTTTGGACTCGAGGATCTTAAAGGGCTTTTCCAGGCTGGGCAGCTCTGTGATCTTCAGCGGCAGAAAGACGCGGCATGGCTTTTTGTCCATTTTCTCACCGCCGCCCCGGAAGATGATGTTTTCCCTCGTGGAGGGGATACAGAGATGAGATGAAGAGCACGAAGGGACTTTTGAGGTGGGGAGTGCATTTAAGAGATGGCCTTTGGCACCAACCATCAAACGGAGTTCGGATCATGGCAGTTTGAAGGAAGAAAGCCGACGGTGACTCGAGATGGTCCCTGACATACAAACACACCCTATTTCTTCTGTGCCATATCCTCATCCACTTGGATGCATTATCACTCCCTGCTCCTGACTGCTTTTCAAAAGCAATCTAAATTAATGTGAACTGGTAAAGGGTAATTATTCCTATGAATAATTAGTGTATGCTAATACATGCAAAATAGGACAAAACGCTAAGTCTTACCAGCACTGACAGCTCTTGCTCATACCGCCCGCTCCGGTAAAAGGGCACCTACGGAACGCTGCCAAGGGAAGGGGGCAGATGGCTGCAGAAACAAGGAGCCAGTCTGTAGGGAGAAGAGTGACAGCAGCAGAGCTCCTGCTTTTTGTCCAAAGCGCAATCTTACCAAGGAGCGGCTGGTTTTCTCTTAGCAAAATCCTACGGGAATCGACAGAACTACAGACACGGGATACTGCACGAAGAGGAAGACAAAGATACCATCGAGAAAAAGAGGATATTGCTAACGGGAGGAAGAACAGGGAAGGTTGCACTCCTACAGATACCTGCCGCTAGCTCTGGCTGCCCTGCTCCGCTGATGGCCACGCAGAGCTCGGTGCCAGCGAGCACCAGGTCCCTGCAGGGCCAGGGCAAGCGGCCAGGAGCAGGAGCAGCGCGAGTCGGCTCCAAGGTGCCCCCGCCGCGGGCTGTGCTGCGCAGCGCGGGCTCCACCGCCGCCCCGCACCCTGCCCCAGGCAGGCCTTTCACATTTACAGTTCCCATTAAACTTTATTCAGCCGAATAGCTGCACACAGCACTATTCAGAGGGACCTCCAGCATGCTAAGTGGATTAAATGGCACACGAGAACAAGAAGAAACGTTTAAGTGCTGCCTTAGCAATGGTAGGAAGCTCTGCGAGTAAGCAGCAAGATCCTGCTTAAAATAAACAGCAGTTCAGCATTCTCTCCAAATTGCATTTGATACCTCCTCAAAGTCACGACAGACGTTCTGGCATCGTGATGGGAAAGACATTAGCAAATTATGTGAAGCATTTTAAATCCCGCTGGGGTCCAGCCCACCGTGATTTTATTAGTGTGGTTCTAAAGAGGTTTCACATGTGAGGACATAATGAATCCAAAAGGGCTATTTCCACAGCTCTGGAAAAAAGAAAAATCACAGCCCCACACACTACACTCACATGTGCTCTATTTGTATCTCCTTGCCAAAGAGAATTACAAACATGGTGCAGTCAAATTAGCAAGAACGGGGATGGAAAAAAAGATTCAAGTTTGTCTAGAAGTTGTTTTTTTTTAATCAGACAGTCATTAGTAGATTTATCAGGGGCTGAAACACTCTCAGATGGCACTGCACGTTCTCCTGTCTCCACAAGCCAGGTATGGGTATCAGCAGCTGCCCACAACACCCAGACCCTAACATGCAGCGCTTACCTCCCCTATGCCCCAGGTGTCAGAAGCTGCCCAGAGCTTCCGCTCACCTACAGAGCTCCATCTTCAAGCCCCCTCTCCTGAAAGCACACCTTCTGCTGCCAGACTGCGAGCCAGGGGCTGGATCTGGGCTAACTGGCACGCAGCACTGCAATTCAAACCTGCACGTGGGAAATCCATTCCCGCATGGTTCACAGTTGTAATCTGGGGTTATTTTATCTAGGAAAGAGCACCCAGCAGGACACTGCAACTCCTTCTCCAAGGAAGCTTCTTCTCCACCTTTCCAGCCTGTCGTGGTCCCTCTGAACGGCAGCACAATCATTTGGTCTTCTCGACACACAGCAACTTCCTTGGAAGTGTCAGTCAAGCATCTCAGGTAGAGGATTGCCACCACGATGGCTTTCTCCACCTAGGATACAACTGGCCTGTAAGAAAAGTAGCATGAATATTCTGAAGCTGTTTTCTCCGTAGTCTTGGTGCTTCCCTGTGCTGCCCCTTGCCCTCAAGCTCAGGCGCAGTCTAAGGGTTGACAGCTTTTCTTTATAACGTAATTTCCAGTCGCCGAGGCCAGGCCACACATCACTCATTAGCAAGTCACTGTGGCAGACCGAGCACAGCAGCCGATGCAGCTAATGAGGCTGCCTTAAACACCCTGATAAATGCTCACGCTGCCGAGCCGCGGCAGCGCTGCTTGCCATTTGCGCACCCCCATGAAGGATGGGTTGTGAAAGCGTCACCCGCCATCCATCACACCCAAACCGACCCATCGGGTCCAGAAAAAGCAATTCACGTCTCCTCCTCTCGCTCACAGGGCCATAATGGGTACAAAAGATTTATGCCACCTTCTAAATTCTTCACTAAGCAAAGCAATAACACTTCAGCCCACGCAACCGTTGGGTTTTACAAAGGCCTCCTGCTCGGTTCAGCCCGCGGCCGTGCAGATGTCAGCCCGATTTACAGGAGAGTTAAAGCAGGTTCAGCTTGGATCCGTCGTGCACCTAACCAGGAGAGGTAAAGCCTGGCAGAAACACCGCTCCAGAGCCATGGCTTCCTCTCAAGAGGGAAGTTTTGCTCAGCCTGGGGAAAGCCAGAACTGGAAGGTGACATGGAAATAGCCTTCACCCTGCTGGGTGAGGGTGGTGGGTCAATTTGTATTCACAAGCACCAGGGAAACTCACAAACAAGTTGGCTTCTTGCACCACCACCAAAAAAGTATTTAAATACTGGGGAAGAAGCAGCCTAATCAGAAACAGTTGACAGAGTAACCGGGGAGGATTCAGATCTCCCCTCTCCGCAGGTTTTCACCAACAGATTAGATGAGCATCTGTCAGAGGCGTCTGTGCTGCCAGGAAGATCTAAAGGTACAGATGAGCCACGCTTTTGGGGGAACAGCACACAGCTTAATAACCCGATGGAGAAAACAGTCATCTGAAGGGAGGAGGGTCCCTGCCAGCTCCCCACACAGCCGGGGGCCAGGCAGGGCATTCTCCACACGCACCAGCCAGGGGTGGGGGGTGGCAGGGCTCCCGGCCACCCACCCCAGCCCGGACTGGCCACGGACCCCCCCCTGCCAGCACACAAACCCAGCGGCTACCGGCACAGGAGGAGGACAGCCACTGCTATTTCAGAGCAATAAACACCAAGCTTCTCCCCAGAGCTGCCTCTCAGGGCGGGCAGGGGATGCCTCGTTCGCCCGAGCGCGCGAAGCGGCAGCCCCAGTTCTCGAGGGCTTTAGCAGTCGATGGCCTGGTGCTCGTTCCCATTGTGGGGAAGTCGCGCATCACGGCCTTCGGGGAACTGATGAGGGAAGACGACACGCTGACGCTCAGGAGGGACCGGCCAACAGAGTGCATGAAAGGAAACATCTGAGGCCCTTACGAACAATCCTGGTTTTCTAACAACACTGGCAAAGGAATTTTAAGATTAAAATTGAGATTTATACTTGAAGTTTTTAAAATTAAACTCACGAATAAAAATACTGTCACTTCAGTGGTAGCTATGTGTATAGACTGACTGGAAGGTTACACAGATGGACTGATGCTATGTCAGGAGAAGATGTGTTACAGGACCAGTATCTTACTAGGGGTTCATTCCAAACTCTTGAATTCAGGGAAAAAAAAAATCTCCTTTTACCTGAGGAGTCTTCGTCTCAAACTAAGATTGAAGCTGAATAAAACAAGGCAGGGAAGTTGTCCAGTCCTGGTTTATCCTCCAGCCTAAGCAACGTGCAAATACTGAAGCAAATTTAGCCATACATTTAATTAACAGTAAATTCACTTTTCTTAAATACATGGTTTTAATCCTAACAATTTCACTGCATTAACAGATTATTTTCTCTCTCCCACCTAAAAAATGTCACGAGATCCCTCTGCAGATAAATGATGTCGCCTCCAGCTAGGATGCTTTATGAACTGCTGGATAAAGAACAGCTGCCCTATCCAGAGCTGTAACTACGTTCTAATGAAAAGATCACCACGACAGACGTGTGATTTTCCAGCTGGATTTAAAGCTAGCGAACAAAAGCGTTCCCCCCGCTAACACCAAGGTAGGAGCCGGAGCTCCTGCGCGTTGCTGGCCTGCTGTCGGAGGGACGCAGCGGGGGACCCCGGCTGGCAGGGGTTATTTTACAGCTGCGGGGGCCAGAGGAGCTCAGCGGTGACTGAAAGCTCCAGTCACCAGACAGGAGAGCTCTCTTTTCACGTTGCCATTCTGCTTTCTCTCTGTGTTTCCTCCTCCTGCTTTTAGCTGCCTGCTGTACTCGGGGCCGCATCCTGATCTGACTGACACAGGACGGGAAGAGAGGCTGGGGGGCTGCAGAACGTACCCCCGATGACGGGTTACCAGCAAACAGCCACTCTGCACAGAAAATTACATCTATTTGCAGTAGTCACTTTGCCAAAAAAACAAGGTATTTTTGCCCCTGCAGTATCACAGCTGCAATAAACCACAGCCTGTTACAAAGGTGAGAAAAAGGGGAGGGGTGGAATCCAAGGGCTTGTTATTTGCCTCTAATGAATTTCAGAGAATTTCTTAATACAGCTCTGTTACAGTCCTGCCGGTGGCGGGGAACGGAGAACGATGGGGAAACCAGAGGCTGTTACGACACAAGCACCAGTTGTGACACAGCAGAGTTACCCATTTCCCAAAGCCCGGCACCCCAAGCCCAGGCTGGTAGGACACTGCAGATCTGGGTTCAGAGACGAGCCCCGGTACTGCTGTGGGGGGCCAGGCAGCACAGCGGGGGCACGTCCTGCCCCTGCCACTGCATCGGCAGCTTTGACCCGTTTGGGGAACACCTATGACCAAATGTGCCGGCACCCTGCTG
>JANHFX010028667.1:21286-36711 GCA_027560015.1 Chloroceryle amazona
GGCGCTGCCGGCAAGATGCTTGCAGCTTGGGGCACTTTTCCATCGTTTTGGATACACAGACACTAAGGACCCCCGGGGAGACTCCACACTACTCAAAAGTGAGCCGGGAGCGTGGAGTGGATCAGGACCACTGAGCCAGGACCAGCACGCCGGGAGAGGAGCTGGTGACACCAAGGGCCGCAAGCGCCGAGCGCTCGCCCCACACCGCCCGGCCAGGACCACGTTACACTGCAGTTCTGCCACACAATGAGGGCAGGGATGCATTTTCTCAAACAGACCTTTAAGTATTTTATTATTTTCTTGCACTGACAGTCCCAGGCATCAACACTTGATGAGGATTGGGGTTCAACTCATTGCAGAGCTACCCAACACCCCCTCAGACTCCACACACCCGACTGGCACCGCTCGTGCCGAAGGACCTGTGGGCACCAGCACCCCGGCAGTCTGGGCCATCACCTCAGACCCCGCAGGCAAAATTCAAGTGTCCTATCTCACACTCCCATGGCGAGACTCTTTCACCAGTATAGAAACTGTTGTTGCTATGGTAACAGGGGACTGAAGAGGAAAAATGAAATAAAAAAACCACAAAACAAAAAACCTAATAACTCAGACTGATAAAAACACAGGTTTTCATATGCAGATTGCAGCAGTTCATGCTGATTTCTGAATTTTCAGTTATTCAGCCAGCAAAAACTGAGTGATTATTTATAAATATAAAACCTAAAGTTCATTCCTAGATAAATCACAAACAAAACCAGGCCTGAATTTATCACACATCTTATTCACAATGACTTCATTCACTCACCTCCAGTTATATACTGAAGCCTAGTCATGCTCATTTTAATTAATTTAGGGAGCAGCTCTTCCCTGTTTCTCTCACGCTAAGTGTGTTTACATACGAGTGTCTCTCTTCTTGCCCTTTGTGGCTAACAGACACGGTAAACAAGGAATCGAGGCTTTTAGAGAATGCTTCTCAAAGTCCCTCCTTAAGTTCAGCTCTGAACTGCTGGCCTGGGGCTGAACTGGTTCTGACTCACAATGTCTCCCATCTTTTTTAAGCTGCAACTGAACATTTGTAGAAAAACGAAAATAGCCTGACACAGTTTTGGCTACCAGTTGTGATGGCTTTTAAGTTCCAATGTCCCGACACCACTCATCCCTTTTCCTCTTTCTTTGAGCCTTTTCGGAGTCGAGTTCCAGGAACACAGGCAGCAGGAGTCGCACGCCGCAGACACCTGCTGACCTCTCTTGCCCGTCTCAGAGCCTCCCAGGAGACTCATTTCCAGAGAAGGAGCTCCAAGGAGCCTGACCTCGGTTATCAGACAGGTTTCTGGACGATTAGGGACGAGCTGCACTCCTTCCCGGGCAGCCAGCAGTCCTGGTTCCCACGCTGCTGGAGTGGCCAAAAGGCACAGAACCCACCCCAGAGCGGAATCGACCGGGGACCCTTCCAAAGGGTTCAGGCTCCCACCCCACACGTGCCACAGGGCTCCCGCCAGCCCGTACCCAGGTACGGTGCTCGGCTGTCTCATCTCTGCTTGGTTTGCACAGGATTTGCCACTTCAAACACGAGCTGCCCCTGCCCCGGGAGGAGTGCACGCGGTAAAGCCATCGCGCGGCTCCGGACGATGCCGGCACGGGAGCCCTTCAGCAGCTCAATAGCAGCAATAATGGCCTCGTGTTCTGCTGGCAGTGCCATCAGGCAGTCCACAACCAGATGGATGTATTTGTAAATAAGGCAGATCAGTTTTGTCAGGTTGTAATTGGTTTTAGAACAAGCAATTCCCACGATGACAAACAACGATTCAAGAGCACAGAGCTCCTACGGCACGCAACACCCAACGGGGGTTACGAGAGGGACAGCAGCAGAGGAGAGCCATGGAAGAGCTACCCGGGGCACACAGATGGCTTCATCCCAAGACAGGCCTAAAGATGCCACCCAGGAGATGGGAACGTCCACAGCAGCACTGCCAGGGTGACTCCAGGAGAAAGCAGAGCCTCTTCCACCTCCCAGATGCCTGGTGCCCATTCAAGCTGCACCTGGAGCCACAGCAAACACCTTGGTAATTCAGAACCTGCAAGGAGCAGCTGTCCTTCCATCCCAGCGAGTCACCTGGGTGGCAGGCTTTCAAGGGACAGTTAAGCTACAGGGAATCTTGAGAATCTTCACACAAAGATGCTACTGGGGGCAAGCAGCTTTGTCCAGAGAGCTCTGGACATGTACAGCCTGGTAAAGACCCCCAAAAAACCCAAGGAAGAGGTCAGTGAAGATTATTTTCTTTCTTTCAAAGGTGTCTGGCCACCATGAACTTCCACAGGCTCAGTAGTCAGCTTGGTGGCCATGAATGTCTTTTTTATCTGGATCATGAGGTACAGCACAGACAAGGACACTGCAGCAGCCACTCCCCAGTACAACGTGACCAGCCTCCACAGAAATTCTTGGCACGCTGACGAGACCACACATACTGGGAGCCAGCGGGGTAGCCGGGGCTCACGCCCGGCTCTCGGAACTCCTGAGGAGAGAGACTGTGACTGCTCCCATGACCAACCGCTGCTCTCCCGTGCAGCTTATCACCGCAGCCTTGCGCGAGCTGTCGGAGCAGCTGCAGCACCTCCCCAACGACAGCGTGCTACGGCTGATAAACATGGGTGAGCCAAAGAACCAGTTCTCCTGGTGTGCCTCATCTTTAGTGTACTGCCTTAAACACTCAGAACACCATCCTTCCTTATGGAATCTCCTGGGTGTCACCCACTCCAAGGGAGACAACATCCTTAACCCCATTCTCCAGGTGAAGCAGCTTTGGTGTGAAGAAGCCTCACCACTCAAAGCCACAGCACCAGTCTGCTCTCAAGCCTGGAGCAGGAGTCAGGAGCACAGACCCGGGTCCCCGTCGTGCCCTCCAACACCAAGGGGATAGCCCAGCACCCCCACTGCTCCACAGTGCTGTGGCACCCAGGGGCACGGTGGGTTGGGATGCACAGCTGGCTGGACACGTTACACTGGTTCTGGAGTCAAAAAGGACATTTGCCATGAGATGTCAGTGCCCAGCCTGATGTTTTTTGAGGTGACGTTTGGGTCTGGAAATGGAAAGCAGCAAACCAACATTTGCATCTATCTATCCACCCAGGTGAAGGAGTTTCCAAGAGAAGCTTTTCAATTATTTTTATTTTTTTTTCCTCCAAATCCCCAGTGAAAGTTTAATTCTGAAGAAGTTACTGTCTGGTCTTGTGGCCTGCAAAAATCACCTCCTTTGGCCCAGCACCTCGGGGAGAGACAACCCATCTGCTGTGCACTCCTCCCTCACCTGGCACGGGCGCCTCCTCGCCGCCTTCCCAAAGCGCACGTAAAGCAGCAGCAGCAGCAGCAGCAGCATCCACCAGACGTACGGCTACAGGCCGTGTGATCAGGAGGAGAGGCAAACAATGCACATTTTTCTCCTCTTCTTCCCACTCGCCCTTGGTTTTGAGCTGGCCTCTCGCACCGCTGGAATAACAACAATCCGTTCGTGTATCTCAGACTGCCATCCCACAAGGAGTACATGAGTACTCTCTGTTATGGTTTCACTTTCAAGGGTTTATAATATGACATTTCCACTTGCAGTGTGTTTGCTTATTGTTTCTTTAGGGATTTCAGCAAGAGTAGGTCAAGAGCATAGAAGCACTGTGCAGGAGAATCTGCTTTTATAAAGGTGAATCACTCAGAACACCATCGAGCAAGGACGTTAAAAGAAACACAAAATGCTTTGGGAGAACCTGCTGCCGAGAGCCTGCTTCCCCATTCACCTGATACACTCCAAGTTAAAACTGGTTTGACACTGATATTTTTTTTGTTGGGGTTTTCCCACACCTCCGCAGGTTCTTCCTGAATGATCTGAAAAATACAGCCGCAGTGGAGAGGCGGTGTCGTTCTTTACAGCCACACAAGTCCCATTCACTTCACTGGCAGAAAGGAACCGGGTAATACGGAGGTGCCTACAAAGCATTCAGTGTGTTTAGGGGAAAGCAGTTAAAGGAGAACCTGGCCAAATAAAAGGTTAATCTTCCAGAATTCCTGTGCCTGACTGTTACAGTCATTTCAAAAAGCTCCAACTGCAATGTCAGGTTTCGTCTCCTCTGGGTGCAACACTGAATGTCCCCGGGCCTCCGCACGCCTTCACAGTGCACTTAGGAGCCGCTTGCTGCAGCGTCACCTGCACACTACATCCATCCTCTCCATCTCTCTCCAGCTGATGCGCAGACCCAGCCCCGGCCACAAAACACAGCTCAGTTCCCCAGAGGTGTGAAACAAACTGGTTTCCCCCACAGAGCACGGCCAGATGTCCCCTGCGATCTGTATTTCTGTACAACACCTGAACAACTCGCATTCTCCTACCCATGGTGGCTGCAACCTCAGGCTGCAGCATCTCCAGTACGTGAAGTTGTGTGTCACCTGCCCTGTGAAGATCCACCTATTTCTGCACGTGTCCAGGACAGAGGAACGCTGTGTCCTGCCCCCAGATGCTGGCAACCTCACTTCAAAACAGGAAGCGGCAGTTGAGCGGAGCGAAGAGGAGAGAGGCAGCCGAGGACCTCAGTGTGACTTATCGCCGCAGATCAGCCCGTCGGGCGGCTCCTTCAGACCTCACAAAGCTGAAGCCAGGCGGTTCGAGGAGAAGCACACAGCGCACGCGCTACCCGGTTGCTGCCGCGGCCACGGCCGCCCGAAGCCGGTGCACAGTCAGTTTCTTGTCCTTGGGCAAGATGCGGAGCTCGAGGACCCGACTTCTGTTCCTATTCCTGCCTACCTACCCCTCTCTTGCCCGAGTCTCCGCACCTCCGCGTCACCCCGTCAGCTGCAGAGGCAGAACGCTCCCGCCTGCCTCTCGGACAGGCTGGGAAAGGAAAATCATTAATACTCTGGAACGCTTTGAAACTATTACACGGGCATTTACAGAAATGCCAGCGTTACTTAATCCAGTGGCCTCTCCCCAAGCGTTGCTCTGATGCTGCATGGGAAACGATAATGCAGCCAGCCAATTGTGTAATGCTCTACACGGGGAGAGAAATTGTTTTCTGATCTCTCCAGCAATCCCATTCCGCCCCGAAGCACGCTATCCAGTTGTGCTGACCTCAGCATGCTTAACTGTACATAATATTGACTGCAAAAGTACTCAGCCCTTTTGAAAATATGCCCATCTCCAAAAAGAAACCACCACTGGGCATCACTGCAGAATAAGAACAGTGTGATATTCCAGCCCACGCTTGGTAGAGCATAACCCTGCTCAGCAGCAACGTGCACACTTCGGTTCGCAGTCAGCACCCTCTCGTACACCACAGTGCTCCACGGGACAACCAAGAAGGGCTTTTACCTACAGGAGAAGATGTAGGAGGAGTCTTTGCCAGACTTCCCACGCCCGCCTGTTCTGGAGGGGTCAGTCACCACAAGGTTAGAAGCAAGGTGAGGGACACACCGTGTCTCCTTCCGAACGATGCCACGCACACCGCGTGACCCCCGCACGCAGGCAGCGACTGGGGCACGTGCTCTGGTGAAGCACCACACACCAAAGTCGATGGGAGATATCCCACCCATCCAAGAGGGCTTGCTTCAAACCCACTGCGCCACGTTTGACAGCAGCAGAGTCGTATTTTCAAACAAACTCTCTCTCTTTTGGCCAGAGCAGGACTCTCCACCCCTTAGTGCTCACTGTCCCTCCCAAGGAGTTAGCACGTCCTCCCAAACAACAGCTGCCTGCAATAACTTTTTCTTAGAAGGCCCAACACGTCCTCATCAGCTAGCACCGTATCTCCTCCCCGTGGAGGTCACCGCTGATAAGTGGCCCGCATCCCTCCGGAGAGGCTGCTGCACAGACACCCCCAGCCGGCTCGCAGGGTCCAGAGACACAACTCCAGGACAGCCACGGGTCACCTGCTGCAACTCCAGCTGGAGTAACTAATCAGCCCTGAGGGCAAACAAGAACAGAAGATGGGAGTTTAAGAAAAAGCTGAACACGCTCTCTGCTCTTGGCAGGATCATCTCAGGCAGCACCCCCTCCTGCACTAACTGACCAGCTAAGCGCAGCAAGTTCCGATGCTCTTCGGCAGCTTTGGCGGATCTCTTCCCTTAAGGAGAAAGCGGTCTGCAGAAAGGTCAGCAGCCCTGCTTCCATCTCGTCCTGAACTACATCCCGCTGTTTCCTTGCTGCATTCCCACTCCAGGGAATGAGTTCCCAAAGGGGATCCAGCTGCACAAGGATGCGCCTCCTGATCACCCCCGTCTAGCAACCACCTCCAGCCCCTGGCAGCCTTAGTCCCGTTGCACTGTCAGTGCTCTAAAATGACAGCTGCATTTTTTTCCTCTCCAGATCAAAGTCTGTGTCTTTAAAATTCCAAACACAAACAAGTTGTCTGGAATGAAACATTGTTTAGGTTCTTCCCAAATATCAATTAACCTCTTTTCACACAGAGAAAATCTTCAATGCTCACTAGAGCCTCTGAGGCGGAGTTGGTCCAACAGGCAGAGAAAGGCAGTGGAAAACTGGGCTCCCTTTTCCCCTCGTTGGCATCCTCAAGGCCAAGCCTCTGTCTCCGCACCTCTGGTCATTTACATGCATTTGTATCCTCTTTTCTTTTTTAAATATTTACTCTCAGAATAAAAGCAAGGCAGTAAACCACCTGGAGTGCCGACTAATCACTAGTTAGCTTGGCTATCCAGGTAGCGGCCGAAGCAAGAGCCACGTGGATGAAATCCTCACCTGAGGGAGCAGTGGCCCTGGCAGGATCAGCAGCCCCCCAAGAGCTGCACCCCTCTCTCTGCTGGCTTTACGGACAGGCCCCCCGGCCAGGAGGGGCTGAGCTAAAAAGAGCAGCAATGATCAACCAAGGAGCAGCCTCCTCTCCCCTCTGATCCATCTGGTACGGACACAAGGAAGACACTGCAGATGATTTAACTCTGCAGTTGCTCTACCAGAAAACTCCCGAGCTTTCCCACACAGAGCAATATTTCACCGAGCCTCTCAGAGAAGCAAGATGCAGAGTGACTGTAGATCCCTGCCACACGTGCAACTGTTGTTCCCAGTGGCCTAGGTGAAAAGGGAAAGGATAAATGTATGCACACACTTTATTTCCCCTCTTCAAAGCTGTTCTTCAGCTCCCAAGGAAAGAAGAGCGACAGACACTGATGAAAATTCACCCCTGAAGCTGCTGGACACAGAGAGGCTGCAGCTTTCCCACACTAAGCGCCTGCAGCACCAAATGTCTTCATGAAGAAGCTCCTGACGGCGGCTCGGCTCCAGCAGCCAGGAAGGACCATCAGGGAGGGCTCAGAAAGGGGTCTGTCATTCAGGGGGGCACGGTGTTTTGAGGCAGCTCAACAGCACAGGATGAGCAAGCAACCGAATCTTGCAGCCCCTCTTGCAGTGCCAGGACCCCCCCAGCCTGGCTGCTGTGCTGCTGACGGTGCCGTTTTCCACACCAACTCTAAAGCCAAGCTGCTGACTGCTCACGGTCGTTAACCCACCCCACAGCACCGTGGCAGCGAGAACCAGGCCAGCGCAGTCACACCAACTCGGTCCCAGCCCCAGGAGTCATCCCGCCGCTACGGAAACTCCCTCGGTCATTTTATTCCACTGCTCCCCTTCCTCTCCTGAGGTTGTGTCGCCACACGCCGCTCAGCAGCTGCCTCCTCCAAAACCCCCCGCAGCTGTCTTCTAGAGGTGAGAGAAGGGACACCAAAAGGAAACACCTCAGCCCAGATTTTCAGAGAAAAGTTTATGAACGAGGCTTTTGGAGACGCAAACAGCTTGAAGTGCATCCAACAACCGCAGGCGCGCGGCCGGAGCGCTGGGTGAGGACTGGAAGCCCTAAGGAGGTCACCAGTGACAGGTACAAACCACTGCTGCTGCAGTGGCTGCGTGGCTCACGCTGTTCCCTCCCGTCCCCGTCCCCTCGCTGCTCCAACACACGCAGCAGAACACAGAGGTGGGGCACAACACGATGCTTGTGGAGTAGGAAGCAGTCATCTTTATTTTACAAGAGGATTCCCCGGCAGCTCAGCAAAAGCCTCCTGGGTTTAGATCAATATTCGGGATTAGAGAGCCACCCAGGCTGTAAGACAGGGAGGTGACTCCGTGCCAGCTCTGCTGGAGAGCCACTGCCCAGCGCCCGGCGCTACCTGTGCGAGCTGCTCTGCCGGAGAGGCCATCCCTCCGGAGCCCGTAGGTGCCTGCCGGAGGCGATCGCTGGTGCTGTCGTGGGTGGGAGCCTGACGAACAGATACTGAAGGAAAGCCAAATTCAGGCAGAAGGAAGTTTCGAAGCTCAAGAGAGAGGGAGGGGGGTGTGTCCCCCAGCCTTCAGCAGGCCAGTAAATCCTGCTCCTGACAGGTGCTGAAACCGTGCACACAGAACTGAAAATATTACACCCTGCAGAGGCTTCTAAGTATCTGCTAAGCACCTGGAGCACCCTCAGTGCTGCACTCGCAGCCCTTAAAACTCGTCCCCTGCAGCCAGGACTAGCTACAGGCCACGAGTGAGTGTGCTAAGAGGTTTTGTGTTAGCAGAAGAAGGGCAGATGGCTAAATAATGCCCCCTGTGCCCACGGACCCGCCAGCTACCAGGTGACAGCCAGGCTGCCAAGGACCAAAGTACCCTTCTCCTCTACTGCAGCCAGCTCCCAGCAGAGCACTGCCGGACCCCAGCTCCTGGGCACCCCCAGACCCCCTCCTGAGGCCAAGCCACAGCCGCTGGGCTGGCTGCATTGTCCGGTGCTTCTCACCACATGCAGAGGTAACGGAGAGGCTGGAGATGTGGGCCACCCCCTCTGGAGACGAGACCCCGGCCGTGCCCCGCTGCTGAGGGCGCGGGGGCCGCTCAGCACCGCGCGCTTCAGCCGCACCTACGCTCGCTCCTGGGCAGAGCCCAAAGGGGGTCTCTCCCCCACCGTGCACTTCCACACTTGGCTGGATTTCTTAACACGCTAGAAGAAATCCACCTCACTGACAGGAACCTGAACCGAGGGCTGACCCCCAACCCACAGCCTCCCCACAGAAGCGCGGGGCTGTCAGCCGCAGGAACAGCCACCAGCTCCCACTGCACAGGGGTGCTCCCGCGTGAGCCCAAGGGTTTCAGCAGCACAGCTGCTAAATGCAACTTCTGCCCCATCCTGGGGGTCAGGCCACACTAACGAGCTTTAGCTGAGAGCTTCAGCTTCCCCTCCCTCACCGCGCGGCCGGAGAAGCCCAACCGCCCACGCTGTGCGTAAGCGCCCTGCGAGGAGCAGGGGACAGAGCCCAGCGGGCAGCAGCAGGCAGGCACCTGGACTCAGCAGAAGCGAGTCCTGCAAAAGGTTCATGGCTCATCCCCTGGCTGCTCTCTTTGCTTTCAGAAGGAAAGCAACACTCTCCTGCTGACCCCACCAGAGGCAGCTGCACTCTGCTAAAACAGCTTCAGCTGGGGGCAAAGAGCTGTGTCTTACAAGGAAAAAAACAACTTTCTGATGTCACCTGTCTTGAAGAATCACCCCACACCCCTATGGGATTGTTCAGCCTGGAGAAGAGAAGGCTCCGGGGAGACCTTCTGGGGGCCTTTCAGGACTTCAAGGGGCTGTCAGAAAGATGGGGAGGAGATTTTGAGCAGGGACAGTTGGAATGGGACAGGAGGTGATTATTTAAACTAAAAAAGGGAGATTCAGACTGGAGAGGAGGAGAAATTGTTGGTGCTGAGGGTGGGGAGAGCCTGGCCCAGGCTGCCCAGAGAGGTGGTGGCTGCCCCATCCCTGGCACCATCCCGGAAGAGGTGGCCGGGGCTCTGAGCACCCTGCTCTGGTTGCAGATGGCCCTGCTCCCTGCAGGGGGGTGGACCAGATCAGCTTGGAAGGTCCCTTCCCACCCAACCCAGCCTAGGACTCTGCTAGAAGGCCGGCACTCAGACCCCCGTCCAGCCCCTCATCTGAGCAGGGCCATGCACCAAGAGAGACTTTGGGTTTAGCCGTGTCTCAGTAAGAAAGAGCAGCCCTGGTGCCTTGGCACATTCCGCTTCTGCTGCCTGCACCAGCGCCACAATGCAGCGCCCAGTGCTGTAGCCGTGCTCCTGCCCCAGCGAGCACAGCAAGCTGGCTGTGAGAGCTGTGTCCAACCCAAAGCAAGGTGCCCAAGCTCACGTGTACACACCCTTCTAACCAGTTACCACGAGCTGGCCGCTCCTTCTCCCCCCTGACTGCAGAGGAGGCCAAATCCAGGGCATTTTAGGAAGGTCCATCCCCCCAGCAATTAATTGTACAGAGGTGCTGATGGTCAGTCATGCACAGGAGCCTCCTGACCCAGTTGAGCCATCCCAGCCTCCACCAAAGTGCTCGGGACTCCAGCTTTGCAGCAAACATCTCCGGGAGATTCAATTTGTTTCCACTGGAGACTGACAATTCATCTTTTTTATGAACTATGTGCCTACTTCTCTGCCTCTCTCTGCAGGTGGCCCTCCCGGTCCCCGCACGCAGAGGTCTCCTGTAAACCCATCTGCCAGGGCCACGCTACCGAACCCCGCCGAGGAAACGCAGCGGGCGGGTGGAAGGTAACAAATCAATCCAGATGGGAACCGACCGAACGAGGAGCAACGCTGAGCGGTGATTCCAAAGCCCCACAGCAGAAGCCAGCTCAGCTTCACCAGGATCTGCTGGTGGCAGCTCCACCGAAGCCGACAGAGGCAGGCCAAGGCACGCGAGCTGGCCCGCGGCTCGCACCTCCCCACGCTGCCGTGAGGCAAGACAATTAAGCCAGTGGTGATTTTATATCTGTTTCTGTGATTAATATTTCTATGTTTCCTGCCAGCCTGCCTGAAGGGGTGGAATTTTCTTCTCTTTTTGCACAGAACCATTTTATTCAACGGGCTGTCACGGGTCAGCCTCGACACCTCCTCTGGTGACTCCCACTGGAGCGAGACATAATGCCAGAAAATAACCTGGTATGGGAATTGTCCCAAAATTTTCTAAGCAAATTGAAAAGAGAGCAATTGGTAGGAAATGAGAACAGACGTAAAAGAAGGGATGCTGCTTCTGCAGTAGAAGAGGTAAAATGAGAAACTCTGGATTAACCTAAGCTGCAGTTCTCCTAAGAAAGCAGGAAAACAGGCATTGGTTTTCTTTGTCCCAGGTTTGCGAGCCTTCTTCGTATTTTTATAGGCTATAAATCCATCAAAACTCTAGTTCTATTATCCATTTATTCAGCAGCTAAGAGTCCTAGAAGCATAAGAAATCATCCCCGTGCCAGTGTGCAGCCTGACGCACCAGTTAAAGGCCCCCGATTTCAGGCTCTTCACCTGCCGGCCACATGACCGAGGAGGATGCTGTGAACTCACGGCAGCCTTCCTGCCAACAACAGCCAAACAGATCGCGCTGCGACCCGGATGCTGCCGGGGTGAAAGAAAAGCTTCAGGAAGCACTATGAAATTAAACAGCCCATCAACGCAATGCCCAACTTCCTACGGGATTTACAGTGCTGGACCATAGACAGTTGCATCCACCTAATTAAAATGGGTGAGCTTTGATGCATTAAAGCAACAAATCATCCATTTGGCAGTAACGAAGAAAAGGCATTTATGCCTCTTTCTGGCCAGAAAGACCAATTAAAATTGTACATCTGAAAACACTCGCTTTAAATTGTGCATCTAAGGATCAACTGTATTCTGGATTCCGCAAGTTGCTTTAATGTGGCTGTTGTAAATACGCAGCCACATCTTTAATGGCATCTATTTTTCATGCAACCATTCCTGCCTGCAGAGCTGAGACAGGCAAATATGAAAATCTGCCTCCTAGAAAGTATCCTTCGTGTTTTCTTTCTGGTAGCACCAAGCGAGCCAATGCTGGGGCCAGCTCCCCCACTCCTGACAGATGAGGAGAATCACAGACCAGCAGCAGGGGGACAGGACGGACCCAGGGCACGGTAACTGGCAGGAGAGGCCACGCCACAGCCAGGTGCCTGTCAGCAGCTCTCCGGAGAGGGCACAGCGAGAGGTCCCCACGCACGGGCAGACGGCAAACGCTGCAGAGAGCTGCAAGGACAGCCAGCCTGCCGCAGCCACAGCCAGCGACCGCGAGATGCTTCCACTCCTGAAAACAGCGGGGCACCGACACAAAGCCTCAGACACCCCACATCACCACCAACACCATGCAACCGAGCCCAGCTATCGGCCCCCAGCCCTCCCCACAGCACCCAGCGGTGGGCGCGCAGCAGACGGACTCGCACGGAGCTGGGCGCGCACCCCGCACACACCCTCTATCTTGGCAAAGCATTTCCAGGACGACTCCTTCCCACCGTGAGAAAAGCAGACGCAATTCTCCAGGGAGGGAGAGGAGATACAGAGCCATTACAGCTGATAAATCACCCCTGCGCAGGAAGATTATTCACCAGTTAAACTCCGCTCGCACCCATCACGCTCCCCACACAAGGCATGGACTCATCGATCCTCCGACGGAGGCCGTGGCACCCGGAGCGCAGGGGCTCAGGGCTTGGCTCCAGCACTGCTGTTACTGACAGACTGCCCCCAAACCTTTGCTCTACTTCCCAACAGCTGAAGCCAGGGGCTTGTGGCAAAACCTGCCCAAAAATCAGTCCAAGTAACACTTCCCACCCCCCCCCCCCCGCCCTCCTCCATGTTATTCCCAGTTGTCCCTCAGGCTCCTCCAGTGATAGCTGGGTAACTGAGGCTTTTCCTGCACTCCAGGCACTGCTAAATGGTTACTGCCTTGTGGGAGCCCCAGGCACTGGCTGACCTCACCCCTCCCAGGCTCCAATCCTTTAAACCACCTCTGCTGGGAACGGCTTTTCACTCCCATCCATGCCAGTGTATCCTCTGGAGTTCACACGCAGGGCTTTCCACCTGCTTCTCAACCACACAACGGGGTCCACCACTGTGCTGTGACCAGATTTCAGCCCCATCCTCCCTAATGAGACGCCACTTGCTCAGACTGACATCTCTTCTCTTCGTGCATCAGCCCTTCTGTGCCAGCATTTGTTTGCTAGTCTCCTCCACCTTCTCCCTCTCGCTATTCCTTTTCCATTTTAGTCTTTCTCTGGAGATTTGGGTATCTGTCCTCACCAGGGTAGCATGGGTTTAGCTATGGACAGAGTAACACCTAGATTCCCGAGGGAAACAGACTGGGGTACCAAAGCGGCCTGCATGAAACCCCCGGGTCGAGCCAGGAGAGCTCGAGCCTCACGGCAGGGGAGCAGAAGCAGCGGTGGGTTCACGGTCACAGCCTCGGGAGGAGGTTTAGGTGATGACAAGCTCTCCGGCATGTCGGGTTCTGCTGACACCGACGACACGCAGACCTGTCGTGTCTGCACGCATGGTACACAACTCGTCAAGAAAGAGCCCCATTCCCTCCACAGAGCACCCTCACCACCAGTCCCCCTCAGTCCCTACTGACGGACCGCTCCCTGAACCTTCCCACCCGGCGAGGTTTCCTTCCAGTGTCCCTGTTTAACAGGGCAGCACGGGCTGGGACAGAACTCCGCACCCATTCCTCTCGAGTGGGACATCCATCCTCCCGACCGCTGAGCCACGCGGGAAGGTCAGAGCCACCCTGGTCCCCGTGGGGAGGTGACAGCGAGGGGGACAGCTGTCAGGATGGAGCCACGAGCACCGCAGCCCCTTCACCTCACCAAGGTGACCCTGAGACCACACCGGTGCTGTGACAGACCCGACAGGTCCCAGGGATGGAGCTGCCACCGCTGACAAGGCAGCGGGCAGGCAGCACAGGCGGGTGTTGGGGCCCGACTCTTCCCGCCTCGCCCCAGCTTCAGGCACAGTTTAATCCTGACCACATCCGAATTCACCTTTATTCAGACGAAAACACAGGGTGCCCTAAACTGGAAAACAGACATTTCTGGAGGTATAATTAGGCACAGAATAGTATCAAGGTAATTACTACCAGCCCATCAGCAAACTCTGTCTGCATTACAGCTGCCCAGAAAAGCAGCCCAAAACGTGATCTCTGTGGTGCAATAAAACGCCCTGATACACAGCCCAGCATTAACTGTCTAACATATGGAAACCATGAGGCTACAGAAGTCGGGCCAAGAATGGTCACGGCAAATGAATATTCCAGTTACAAACAACAAGAAAAAATACTGGAGATGTCTGCAGCGAAGCCTTTGGAACAGATGAGACCCAGTCCTGCCTCCAGCAACTCCTCTGCAGCCCCGAGCATCTGAGAAGCAGGAACCACCCGACCCAGGACACCTTCAAGAACACCATGGAAATGCGGGGCAGGCTCCACCAGGAAAGGCAAATCCCCTCCCGTAACACAGAACAATACCACAGGCTAAAAGAATATTTCATCTGCTTAACTGCAGGGTGCAATAACATCAATTTGCCCAAATTACACACAAGCAGAAAGGTAATTGGCACCGAGCGGAGCGTGTTGTGACTGTTACGTCACTCTTCAAAGCCAACTACAAAAGATTGAAAAGCAAGAAAGTAAACAATGGCACGAAATCAACAGTCAGCCCCTTCCCCAAAGCCCTCCATCTGGCAGCACGCTGCAGCCTGCGAGGAGCTGCTTTCTCCAGGCAGTGCCTGTGCAGATAAGACATCACTCAGCCCAGCTCAAGACCCAACATGCCAAGTGACCTCCAGAGAAAAGAGGAGAGCTCTTCAGCTTGCACATTCACGAGTTAACTTGCAGAAAAGCTGGCTTTTATCTGTCATTAACTCTGCCTTCACCAGAGACTCGAACACGGCGAAATGGTGAAGGCAGCACCTACGTAAAGCACCCAGCCGAGGGAGATGGAGCCAGCTTTATATAATAGCAGGGGGGACTCGAAGGGGGCAGCAATGAACGGGCGTTAAATAAGGCTCCTCGAGCTGAAAGCAGGGAAAGGAGCTGGCATCAGATAAAAGCATTAAGAGACTGCTGCAGTAATGAGTAGATTTACAAACTGAATTTATCAAAAAAACCCAGTTACCACAGCTTGCTACTGATGCTAAGAATCCTGTTTGTGTCAGAGAGAGGGGGTCACGTTTTTCCGCCTGACCACACACTCCCAGCCCTCCCCCAGGCTGCAGGCGCTTGGGATGTTTCACAGGGTACCAACTTTTCCGCAACTGTAATAATTAATGTGGAGCCTGCTACGTGATGCTTAACGCTCCCAGTAGGCGCAGCCTTTAGCTACATTCTGCTCTAATATTTAGACGCAGAACCGGCTGCTTCAGAGGTCTCACCCCGCAACCCCCGGGCTTGCATAATAATGATGATGTCCCCTGGAATCGCCGGGCGCGACGCACGGCAAAGTTCCTTACATAAGACCTGCAAGATCAATGTGCCTCCTGGCCGGGGGGGCCTCGGGGACGCTGAAAGAACACCCGGTTTCCCTCCGGCACCCGCGGGCCCGGGCTCGGGCTGGCGGGCAGGGAGCCCTCCCGCAGCCACGGAGCCCTCCCGCAGCCACGGAGCCC